>CM035425.1:164900750-165118250 GCA_020310875.1 Ceratopteris richardii | reverse complement strand
TGCAAGTGCAAGGGCTTATATACAACACTGTCATAGATCATTTGTTACCACATATCAGAGGTTTAGAAATAGCTGAAGACATATGGAATGCTTTGGAAGATCACTTCCAAAACACTAGTAAAGCTAGGAAGGCTAGCTTATGGTCAGAGTTTACCACATTTGAGAAGAAGCAAAGCCAGAGCATTAGTGATTATGTCACTAAGATGAAGGACTTGGCAGATAGCCTTGGATCTATTGATGAGGATATTGAAGATCATAGGTTGATAGCACAATTGCTTGCAGGATTGAGAGGAGATGATTGGTGGAAACCTTTTGTACTCTCAAGTGAACTTTCATTAAATCATTATGTACCAGAATTAAATCAATTGCTTGGACTGATGCTTACATTTGAGCAAAATTTGAAGTCAGATGGAGATAAAGGACATAGTTCTGCTATGTATGCAAAGAATAAGAAGAAAAGTGATAAAGGTAAAACAAAGGATGAAGAAGAGCTGACTAGTCAAGCAAATTATGCAAGAGGAAGAGGTATCGACAGAGGTAAAGGTCGAGGAAATGGAAGAGGTAGAGGTAATCAAAACAATAACAAGAAGACATGCTGGATTTGTGGATTGAGCAATCATCTAGCTTATGATTGATGGCATAACCAACAAGGATCAAATTAGAATCAGAGTAGTAATGGTAGAGGAAGAGGTGGAAGGTTTCACAATCAATTCCAAAGAGGAAGACAAAATTCAAGAGGAAGTTTTGGTAGAGGTGGTGGAAGAGATTGGAATCAGAATAAGTCTTATAACACTACCTATTACAGCTATGCAAATGATACACAAAATGACAACCATACAACATTGATGATGAATTCAATAAGTGCATCAGAGAAGGAGGATCTCAAGGTATTCTATATTGACTCTAGTTGTTCAAATCACTTGTCAGGTAATATATAATTGTTATCAAAATTGGAAGAAGGTATTTCAAGTCACACAGTACAAACAGGTGACAATACAAAACATAATGTGCATTCAGTTGGAAAAGTGAAGTGGAGCAGTGGAGCTGATTTGCTAAGAAATGTTGTGTATGTCCCAACAATACCAAAGAATCTGATTAGTGTGGGATAAATAGTAGAGAAAGGTTTTCAAGTCAGATTTACAAATGAAGGAGTATTTTTTGAAGATCAAGAGGATGGATACAATCAAGTTGTCTATGGTAAGAAGGAAGGTAGACTTTTTACTCTTAAAGTGCAAGGGAATATTGGTCAAGCCTTGATCACACATGGTGATGAAGTATTACAAAATTAGACCTTTGGCATAAGAGGTTAGGACACTTCAATGAAAAAGGAATTAAAACCATGGTGGAGAATCAATCTGTAATAGGGCTACCAAATGTAAAGAGCCAACATATGATATACAAATGTGAAGCTTGTCAGATGGGAAAGGCACACAGGCTATCATTTCAGAGAAACATTTCAAACATGATGGTTTACTAGAGCTCATACATACAGATGTATGGGGACCAACAAAAGAAGGATCAATCAATGGTTCTAGGTATTATGTTTTTTTTATTGATGATGCTACAAGATGGATAACCATTTATGTTTTGAAGGAAAGATCAAAAGTGTTTTGGAGCTTTCAAACATTTTCATGCATATGCAGAGAGAGTTAGAGCTCAAAAGCTCAAGAGGCTAAGGTCTTGTGGAGGGGAAAATACTTCTCCCAAGAATTCAATGATTATATTTGGAATGAGAGAGAAATAACTTGCAGGTATGCACCTCAACAAAATGGGGTGGCAGAAAGGAGGAATAGAACTTTGGCTGAGTTTGCTAGAGCAATGTTAAAGGAAAAGAATTGCCCTAATTATCTTTGGATAGAGGCTGTAAATACAACTACATATCTTGTGAATAGATTACCTTGTGCAACTCTCAATGGAATGACCCCTTATGAAGCTTGATGGCGTAAGAAACCAATACTTGATCACTGTAAGGTGTTTGGATCAATTGCATATGCTTATGTACCATCACAACTCAGACATAAGCTTGAACCAAAGGCTGAAAAATGTGTGTTTATTGGATATGATGAAAAGCAGATTGTTTATAGGCTATTGAGTCCTCTAACCAAACAATTTATTGTTTCCAGAGATGTGACATTTGATGAACAAAAGAGTTGGTATGCAGATAAAGAATGTAATCTTGAAACATTTGAAGAAGAGGTAAGAAGAAGTGAATGAGGTAAATCACACATGCAAGTAGATGGAGATGAAGATCATATGCAAGCAAGCACATCCAGTGTTGGATCATATAGAAGAAATGAAGATGTACCTAGATTTGATGAAGAAGTATATCAAGATCATACACATGAAGAGTGTGAACCAAGAAGGTCAACTAGATTGAGGAAACAACCAACAAGGTATTCCTATGACACTTCTTATTTGATTCAAAAAAACTATGCTTACATGGTTAAGGAAGATGAAGAACCTCAAAGCTATGATGAAGCAAAAGGTAAGAGACAATGGGAAGAAGCAATGAAGGAAGAGTTTGATGCACTTGAAGAGAACAAGACTTAGGAACTTTTTCCAAAACCAAATGGTAAGAAAGTAATTGGAAATAAAAGGGTTTGCAAAATAAAGAAGCATGCAGATGGAAGAATAGCCAGATACAAAGCTAGATTGGTGGTTAAAGGCTATGCTCAAACTGATGGTATAGATTACGATGAGACATTCAGTCCCATAGCAAAGATGTAAACCATAAGAACAATCATTGCTATTACAACATCAAAAGGATGGACATTGAGTCAACTAGATATAAAGAATGCATTTTTAAATGGATATATATCAGATGAAGTCTACATGGAGCAACCTCAAGCTTTTACAGATTACAAGTATCCAAATTATGTTTGCTGATTGAGAAGAGCACTTTATGGATTAAGGCAAGCTCCAAGAGCTTGTAATTATAGACTTGTGAAGTATCTTAATGATCTTGGATATCAAAGCTCAAAGGCAGATGCAAGTTTACTTATCAAGAGAGCAAATGAAGTTATGATCTACATTTGTATTTATGTAGATGATATTATAACCATAGGTACTTCAAATGAAGGAATCAAGGAGGTGAAGAGATTACTTGAGAAGGAATTCAAGATAAGTGATCTAGGAAAATTGTCATATTTTCTTGGAATGGAAATCACTTATGCAGATCATGGCATATATGTATCACAAGAAAGGTATCTTCTGAATCTTCTGAAGAAGTTTAGCATGGAGAATTCCAGAGAGACATTAACACCACTTGAGTTCAATCATAAACTCAGTAAATCTTTAGTGGGAAACTTGATTTATGCTACACTAACAAGGCCTGATGTTAGTTATGTAGTCGGAGTTCTTCCTCAATTCATGCATTGTCCAAAGGAACCACATTGGATTGTAGGTCAAAGAGTTCTTAGATACATCAAAGGAACTTTGAAAGAAGTATTATATTATCCTTTTACATCAGATATAAATTTGAGAGCATATAGTGACTCAGATTGGGCAGGACATCAAGATGATAGAAGGTCAACACATGGGTATATGATATACATAGGAGATAAACTTGTGAGTTGGTGTTCAAAGGAGCAACATATAGTGGCTTTATCATCAACTGAAGCAGAGTACAAAGGACTTGTGGAAGTAGCTAAAGAAATGATATGGATGCAGACATTGTTCAAAAGCTTGGACATTGATCAAGGTATACCTATCATACATGAAGATAATATGAGTTCATTGTATCTTGGAGCAAATCCTGTGTTTCATGCAAGAACAAAGCACATAGAGATTCAATATCATTTTCTGAGAGAAAAGGTAATGGAGAATAAGCTTGATGTCCTATACACTTCTACAAAAGATCCCATTGAAAATATTATGACAAAGAGCTTGGATGGAGTGAAGACAAGTAGATTCAAAGAAATGGCAAGAATAAAAAGGAGGAAGGATATATGAAGAAGACAAATAATGCTAATTAGTGATTGAGGGGGATCTGTTGGGGCTTCACTCACTAACTAGAAATAAAGACATGAAGGCATATGAAGGAAGAAGAAAGACAAAGAGAAGTAAAAGCAAAATACTCAAAAAATCAAGCCTAAGTGAAGGGACAAATTCACACCTGTAAAATAGTGAAAAATTAGAGTTTAATCCTAACATAGAACTTCTAAAATTATGAGTTTGAGTCTAGGAGTATGTAGAACATATCTATATACGTAAATTTGAGTTGGAAAACAAGTAGAAGAACTTGATTTGTAAGTCTTGAGTGATAGAGAAAAAGTAGGGTTTTTTCTGAGAGAGATGTTGAGGAAGAACTACTCAGAGTAGGAGAGTTCTCCATGGCTATGAGTAGAATGAAGCCAAGCCATTTTGTACACATCTTCTCTAATAGATAACACATGTTTGTGTAGAAGAATTTGATCTAATTCCTCTTGTGTAGAGAATTCTAAGTAATTTCATATCAGTATGAAAGTTAGTTGATAGTTACGAGTTTTCTAGCCCATTTTTCCCTGATCTTCTAAAGGTGAGATCTCACAGTACAGTGTAAAGTTTTTCATGAGTGATAGCTCATTTTGTAGCTACTACCTTCATCTAAAATCGAGCAAAAGATAGTTGCAAAATGGGATGTGTACGCATTACTCATTGATTCCTATTGTAATTTCTTAATATACCTTATTCAGATGTGTATTCTTTTGTTGCAGATATATTTCCTTCTACCTTCATGGAAGAGCAACCACTTCATAGTCTTACAAGTACTTGCCAAGCATTGCATGCAAATTTTGGATCACTGTTCTTTCCCACAAGCCCGTCGTGCTCAGCTTTTACGTGAGAGAGTTTTCTTTTACACACATACATACATATGTTGTACCCTCTTCATCAAATGATTTTGGAAGGTTAGAGATGATTAAGGTAGATTCTCTTTTCGACCTTGAGTGGCCACATCCTGATATATGGACCTTGACATCTTTGAAGCATAAGATGGTGATGGACATACATAACTCTTTGAAATTCACAAGAGTGTCTAGATCTGTAGGATTGTGTGTTCTTGTTCATTGTTTCGTACATCTATTTCAGATATTCACAATTCTAGAGACTTTAACATTGTTCATGTTAAAAGATATCACCTATGAGTAGGTGAATGGTTTACTAGGTGAAAATTGGGGACTGGTAGAAGGATGCACCAAAGGGGATCGATACCTTTGTAAAATTGGTGCAACAAGCATAGGATTTTGATATTTGAGACACCGTACTTCATTGTACATAATACTCTACTATGATCGATGGATTTGTAAACTTGGAGAATGGATACCATTAAATTTTTTTGAGGGTTTTTTAATTTCATATGAAATTAATATAAATCTATCCAATAAGGAAATGGAAGTTATTTAAGTGAATCATCATTGGATGCTTGGCAACGTGAGAGAACATCTAGTAATAATGGGATTTGAGGATCTAGATCAATCAAATTTTTGAATACAAGGACATAAGGTAAAAAATTTATGGTACTTTTTCTTTTATTTATATAAATTATTATATTAGAATATGATATTATAAAGTTTTTTATTTGTCTACAGATTGGCAAGAGCTTGGAGGAACTGATGTAACATTTCGGATAAATAAAATTTTTATTTTCCATATGTTGTATTTTCCATTGTAAGTTATGAAATGGTATCCACTCTTTCTATTTAATCAAGAGCCTTTTTATCTTCTCTATGTGCATGTAATGGCATATGTGTGCTTAAATAATCTTATAAATGGCAAAAAAAACAGAGCCATAGAAACGTAGGATTCAGGCCTACAAAAATTTTGTAGGCCTGAATCCCGTGTTTTCGTGGCTGGGGTTTTTTTGCCATTTTTAAGACTAATTGGAGGCCATTGATGATACCTACACTCATTTGGAGACATACTATAGGGTGTAAGGAAGACAAGTAGACACTGAAAACCTAGGCAGTCCATATGATGAGTTTGCTTACATATGTGCCCAGTTTACCATGGACATGTCATTAAGTTTCCATTGTAAGTTATGAAATGTTCTCCACACTTTTTATTTAATCAAGACCTTTTTTATCTTTTTTATGTGCATCTAATGACTTATGTGTGCTCAAACTATCTTAAAAATGGTAAAAAAGCCCCATTTTTAAGACAACTCAATGCTATTTATGGTATCTACATTCATTAGGAAAAGCAATCTATGCTATTCTATGGTATCTACATGCTATTTATGGTATCTACATCCATATGATGAGTTGTCTTTATTGGCAATCCATATGATGAGCTTGGTTACACATGTGCCCAGTTTACCATGAACAAGTCATCAACTTACCTTACCCAAGTCATGAAAAGTGGTGAATTTGCATACCGAGGCTAAATAATGAAAAAAAAACCCCATCCACAAAAACACAAGATTCAGGCCTGTAAAAGTTTTGTAGGCCTGAATCCGGTGTTTTTGTGGCTGAAGGTTTTTTTTGCACTTTTCAGCCTATTTGAGGAATTTCCTAAGTAAATTCATTCATATGGAGTCAAGAACAAGAGCTAGTGAGGCCAAGAAATATCTAATGAGACCCTAGACAATCCATAATAAACTAGTGAAGGCAAAAGTAATAATCCTCAAAGATTTATGGTAGAGAGTTGGGGGGGAGAAAGAGATTAAAAAATAGCAATAACCGAAGACAAATCTTTCATTAATCATTGAAGTACATTGCAAAATATGCTTTGTAGAAGCTACAAGATGCAAAGGTTATGGGTTATTTCCTCTAATTCTTCTTACTAGCTGAATATCTTTGGGTTGTGTGGTTACTCTCTTGGCATGGATAGCACAAAGGTTAGAATCTTCAAGCATGGAGATGAGGTAGGCCTCTAGTGCCTCTTGAAGTGCCTCAAGTGCTATCCCTTGTATTGTTAAACCTGCACAATAGCTTTGCAGGTCCCACTCTTGCAAATGCTCTTCATGGTATTAGAAGCTCAATTGATTTTTGATAGTGTCATATCTCTGCAAATGCTCTGTAGTGTCTTCGTCTTCTTTGTGGAGCTCTTGCATTGGGAGGTATTAGGTTTTTGTTGAGGTCTATGTCATGGTTGATACTTCTTTTTCCTCCTATGTGCTCGATGTGAGGTTCCAGCTTCATCTGCCACATTCCATTGTTGATGTGCATGTTGACTTCGCTCTTTTTCCTCGTCTGTTGGTATTTGGCCTTATTCCTTAGGAAATGTTTTGCATCCATTTGTTACCCTATGGCTCGTTGGAATGTGCACTTGATTCCATGGTGGTTGAGTGTTGCTTTCCTCATTAGTCGATGGCTCTCCATCAGAAGCACTCTCCGATATAACCGTCCTCCTCGTCACTTTTTGGGTCTTGCCTTGATGGTTGTCCTCTCTATTGGTGCATTTTTCCAAGCCTAGTGCTTGATTAAAATCATTTGTGTAATGATCTCTTATGTGCTCTCAATGAGAGAAGCCATAAAATCTTTCTCTTGTAAAAGTAGAAAAGTAGAATCTTCAAATGTAAAAGGGAAAAAGGAATCTCATGACCTTGGTAGGTGAAAATCATGAAATCCAAGTAGAAGAAATCAATTAGATGAGTTTCACTAGAATGGAGGAACTTTTATGTGGAATCCTACCACGTTTAAATTCAAAAACTTCTATAGAAACACATGAAAGAGTCGTGGGGTAGAGCAGACATTTTTAAAGGACATTATAGTCGATATTTGGATCATCATTGAAGCACACATTGTGCTTCTCCTTCCCATCCTTCATGACCAATAATTTCATGTACTATATGTGCAATACAGATTGCTTTCATAGACCATACTTGGAGTCCTCTTCAACTGTTGTCTCAGGTTTACTCTATGTTTTTCAATCAATGTTGATCAATGATTACTCTCTATGTACTTACTCTTTTGAAGTGCTTTAAGTTGATATAGGTAAAATGATAAGTCTATTTGATTTATGTCAATTTTCATCACATTTGAGTCTTTTCTTTGTGAGCTACATCAATTTGAAGTGACCTATGTATGCAGGCAGATTAGTCCTGAAAAGTCAAGATGACACCCCAATGTTCCTAAATTGATTTCTCTTAGTATGGTGCATTAACATTCATCAAATGTGTTGCTTTATATTCATCATATATTCAATTGAATGTGTGCAAAGGTTCTCTGGTTAATTTTTAGTAGACTGTGAGCTCTAAATAAAATTCTAGAAAAAAAGCACGTTTTTTATCTTTTTTTTTTTAGTTGAGTTATCTGTTTTGATGAATCAATTTGAGAATGATCTCCCAAAACACTAAGGAGGTTTTATTCCATCATTAGCAAGCTCAAAGTTTCCAACAAATTGTTGGAGTGCAACTTGGCAAGTGTAGAGTAGGTTATTGCAACATCAGCCTCATCTTTTGATTGTATCGCCATCTCTTCTCATAGTGGTATCACAACTTGCAAAATCAACATGGGAGATGGTCTACCTTCTACCATTGAGAAATTAGATAGGAACAACTACCTAGCATGGCCTCTGAGGATGGAGGCCTACCTTCGGAGAAACCTCTTTGGATACATATCTGGAGATGAAGTCATGCCAACTATGAGAAGCAAAGGGCAACCACCACTTGAAGATCAAGAAAGACTCACAACCTAGTGTTCAAAGGATGCATTAGCAAGGTTTTACATTCTAAAATCAATCTCTAATTTTCTTTTACCTCATGTGAAAGGATGCAAGACCTAAAGGGAGACTAGGAATGCACTTTTGACTTTCTTTTCTTCAAATACTAGAGCAAGGAAGAATCAATTGTGGATGGAGTTTACTACATTGAAGAAAATCCCCGAGCAAAGAATGACTGATTATATCACAAAGATGAAGGACATTTTTGATCAATCAGGAAGCATTGGAGAAGTGATTGAAGAAGCGCAAATCATAAGGCAAATCATCAATGGCATCAAAGCACATGAAAAGTGGGAATCATTCACAATTGGCATGGATCAATACATGGACATGCAAGTACTAGATCTTAATACTCTAATGGGCTGACTCTTTACACATGAAGCAGAGCTAAACAAAAATGTTGAGCCCTCAAGAGGTAATCAATCTTCTGCCCTATACTCTAATAAAGCTAAAGCTAAGGACAAATCAAAGTCAAAGAAGAATGAAGATGAAGGAAGTTCTTTTCAAGCTAACTTCACACAAAGAGGAAAAGCTAGAGGCAGAGGCAGAGGAGGAAAGCAAGGCAGGGGGAGACCACGAGCATCTCAACCTTGCAACATATGTGGGTGTTCTAATCACACTACTAAAGAGTGTTACATGATCCCAAGAAATTCAAGAGGAAGAGGATTCAACAAAGGTGGCAATGGATCAAATAGAGGGAGATACAATGGAGGATATAACAACAACTATCACAACAACATCAACAACAACTACTACCAAAATGGATATAGAGGAAGGAAGGACTACACCAACTACACTAACGATCAAATAGTCAAGAAGATTCACTTCTTCTCATGAACCTATCACTGAAGTAGGGTAAGGATGATGATCATGTCTTTTAAATTGATTTAGGATGCTCCAGTCAAGTATCAGGAAATGTATCATTGCTCTCTGACTTGGAAGATCCCAAGAACAAACATGAAGTGGAGATAGGAAATGATACAAGGAACTTAGTAGAAAAGATAGGTAATGTCAAAATATCAGATGGAAACATGAACCTTCTGAGTAAGGTATTATATGTACCTACAATAACTAAGAACTTGATAAGTGTTGGAAAAATTGTGGAGAAAGGATTGCAAGTCATATTTAGAAGACATGGAGCCTATGTGGAAGACCGAAGAAAGGATTTAGAAGGATAGCTAAAGGAGAAAAGACAGGAAGGCTCTTCACATTTGAAGTGGAAGATACCAAGAACATAACATTGTTTAGCTATGGATCTCAAACTCTCTTTGAATTAGAGGTATGGCATAAAACACTTGCTCATATTGGTGAAAGGACTTTAAAACAAATATGCAGGGACCAAAGTGTACTTGGATTTCCCAACATCACAAAGCAGCATATGATCTACAAGTGTGGAGCTTGTCAATTTGGCAAAGCACATAGACAAACCTTCAAATCAAAGCAGATGGTAAATGGCAAGCATTCACCCTAGCAATGGACCTATACATGGATATGCAGGTACCTGACTTCAATACTCTTATGGGGAAAATATTCACTCATGAAACCAAGCTTGTGAAGAACAATGACAACTCAAAAGGTAACCAATCCTCTGCCCTATACGCGGATGCAAAAAAGAGTAAGGATAGCAAAGGCAAAGACAAAAGATCTGATGACAAAGCTATCACTTCCCAAGCTAATTCTATAGGAAGAGTTAGAGGTACAAGAGGCAGAGGAAGAGGAGCTAGACAAGGCCAGGGGGGATTCCAAAGCTCTTCTCCATGTACCATACATGGTTTGACTAACCATACAATAGAGAATTGTTTCAAGAATCCTAGAAATGATTGAGGAAGAGGCTTCAATAGAGGAAGCTATGGGAGAGGAAGACCAAACAACTTCAACGGCTACAACAACAGCTACAACAATACCAATAACCAAGGATGCTATAGAGGAAGAAGAGATTACAAAAATTACATTGAAGAGTAGACACAAGAGGGCTCACTTCTATTGATGAACATAACCATGAAGCAAGTTAAAGTAGATGAGCATGTATTCTATATAGATTCTGGTTGTTTCAATATGATGTAGCAGGGAATGTGGCTCTATTGTCAGACTTGGAAGATCCAAGGAATATACATGAGGTTCAAACAAGAGATGACACTAGGCACTCAATTAAAAAGATTGGAAATGTGAAGACTCTAGATGGAAATATGAATCTACTTAGTAAGGTATTGTATGTACCTACCATAAGCAAGAACTTGATACGTGTTGGAAAAATTGTAGAGAAAGGATTGTAGGTAAGGTTCACAAGGAATGGAGCATTTGTGGAAGACCCTCAACAAGAATTCAAGAGAATTGCAAAGGTATAAAAGTCACGTTGACTCTTCACATTTGAATTGCAAGATACTAGAAATATAGCTCTATTAAATTATGGAGGAAAAACCCTATCAAAATTAGAGATGTGGTACAAAAGATTAGATCACATTGGTGAAAGACATTTGAACAAAATATGCAGGGATCAAAGTGTGCTTGGCCTACATAATATATCCAAGCAAGATATGATATAGAAACGTAGTGCTTGTCAATTTGCGAGGTCACATAGACAACCATTTATGAAGAGAGGTTACATCCATGGCGACCTATTGGAGCTAGTCCACAAAGATGTTTGGGGACCTAGCAAAGAAGCATCAATTTCAGGATCCAGGTACCATGTATCCTTTATTGATGATTGTGGTAGATTGAACATCCTAAATTTTATGAAGTAGAAGGATGAAGTATTCAGTTAAAAAAAAAAACATATTGCTCTTGTTGAAACTCAAACTTGAAAAACATTAAAGAGGTTAAGGTGAGGTGGAGGGGGAGAATACTTCTCCCATGAATTTGATGCCTATCTCCAAAATAGAGGCATAAAGAGAGAGATCACAACTAGGTACACTCCATTGTAAAATGGAGTGGTAGAGAGAAGAAATAGGACCATAGTTGAAGCTGCAAGGTACATGTTTAATGAGAAGAGATTACCAAATTTTCTATGGGTAGAGGTTGTGTCTATAGCCACCTATCTCATTAATAGACTCCCATCAAAGGCATTGAATGGGATGACACCGTATGAAGCTTGGAATGGAAGAAGACCTAGCCTTAATCATTGCAGGATATTTGGATTTATAGCCTATACACACGTTCCATCACAAATCAAAGGTAAATTGGATCCTAAGGCAGAGAAATGTGTATTCATTGGATATGATTTAGATAAAAAAGGGTGCAGGTTGTATAATCCAAGTACTAAAGGCTTTATTGTTAGCAGAGATGTTGTCTATGATGAGAAAAACTCTTGGTTTGAAGATGATTGTAGGAAAGTCAAGATACCTTATGACCTAAAGGAGGAATTTCCATCATTACAAAAGGTAAATGATCAACTACATGAAGATACAAGGTATTGTGATGATGATCAAAAGATACCAAAGAAGAAGATCAAGGCATGGAACAATAAAGGCTATGAGAAGATGTAGGAGTTGAGAGATATTGTAGAATCTTCACAACAAACAATAAGGAGATCAACTAGGGAGAAGAAGAAGCTGGAAAGGTATGGATTTGACACCTCTTTGGTCCCTAAACATTCAATCTATATTGCTCAGGATATTAGCTGAGAGGAGCCATCAACATTTTAAGAAGCCAACAAGAAATCAGAGTGGAGAGAAGCAAGTGAGGAAGAGATAGAAGCCCTCCAAGAGAATCACACATGCAACCTAGTTCCCAAGAAGCCATGCATGAAGATCATTGGATCTAGGTGGATCTATAAGGTAAAAAAGAAGTCAGACGATTCAATAAATAGGTATACAACAAGGCTTGTGGCGAAAGGGTTTGCTCAAACCCAAGCATAGATTATCAGGAGACTTTATCTCTTGTGGAAAATATGCTTACAAGGAGAGTTCTCATGAGTATAGCTGCTTCAAGGAATTGGAACATCTATTAGATGGATATCAAAATTGCATTCTTAAATGGTTGGATCTCAGAGGAAGTGTATATGACACAACCTCCTGTATTTGTAGATGAATCACACCTTGAATATGTATGCAAACTCAAGAGAGTTCTCTATGGACTAAAGCAAGCTCCTGGACCTTGAAACCAAAGACTCGTTACATTCTTGTAGGACGAAGGATTCAAACTAAGCAAGGATAATTCTTTACTTTTCATTAAGAAAAGTAAATATGAAGTTATATACTTGTGTGTATGTAGATGACATCATTATGGCAGGTGATGATGCTGATGGAATTAGGAAGATTAAAGCCCAAATGGAAGAAGAATTCAAGATAAGTGATGTTGGTGCTCACTTATTTTCCTAGATTGGAAGTGGTCTACACAGATCAAGGAATGTTCCTTACACAAAGGAAGTACATCAAGGACATGCTTGCAAAGTTAAAAATGCAAGACACTAAGGTTGCAGGTACTTTGATGGAGGTCAATCACAAATTAAGTGCTCATGAAGGAGAACTAATTGAATACATTACAAGCTACCAAAGTCTAGTTGGGAGCTTGAACTATGCTACCCTAACTAGGGTAGATATTTTGTATGGAGTAAGTGTGTGTAGCCAATTCATGCACACTCTTAGGAAACCCTGCATGGATGCAACCAAACAGATATTGAAGTATTTGAAGGAAACACTTATTGAAGGACTATATTATCCTTACACATAAGATTTAAATGTGAAGCTATTCATAGACGCAGTTTGGGTAGGTTCAAAGAATGATAGGAGAAGTACATCTTGATATCTATCTTTTGCAGGTACAAAGCGTATTTCTTGGTCTTCAAATAATCAACCTATGGTAGCTTTTTCCTCAACTGAAGTTGAATATAGAGGGCTAGAAAATGCAACACAAGAAGCAATGTGGATCAAGAACCTATACATAGATTTAGGGTTGGATTTTGGCACTCAATTTATATTTGGAGATAGCATGAGCTTACTTCATTTAGCTACTAATCCTATCTTTCATGCTAAAACTAAGCATATAGAAGTCCTTTATCATTTTGTTAGGGAAAAGATTTCCAACTAAGAGATACAATTGTCCTATGTATCTACACATATGCTATGTGCACACATAATGATGAAATCATTGGATGGAAGCAAGGTTAAGAGGTCCAAATCCATGACTGGATTACAATAAATACCTAAGGGTTGAAGACTCAAGCATCTTAGGCTTGAGGGGGAGCTGTTGGTACATTTGACAAGCCTTGATGCTTGACCAAACATCAAAGGTTTATCTCACATATGTTTTAGAGCATATGTGAACACCTCTTGTAAAAGCATAGAGTTTAACTCTTGAGATAGAATTAAAATAGATTGATTGAAGGAATCTTGTAGCATTACGAGTTGTATGTGAAAACTACCTAGGTGGTTAGAATCAAACCAATCAGTACCAAAAAGTTAGGTTAGGTGGCAGATTCAAATTCAAATTCACTTCATGACTATAAAACTATAAAACCTTCAACTTCTTAATATCATTTCTCATCATATGCACATCCTAAAATAATGAAATAACTTCTAATGGTGAGCTAAGGTCTTTATCCACATATTTCCAAAAGTTCTTGGGTCAATTTTACTTAGTGAGTGAGCATTGAGTATTTTTCTGAGAGGAAGCTAGTCCATAAATAGCAAGGTTTTTGGAACCCTTCAGCTTTGAAAGTTATCTGTTTTGATATAACTATTTGAGGATGATGCTCCAAGGTACATAGAGGATCCAAATGCATATTTGGGAATTTAAAGGTGTCTACTAAGGTACTCTGAAGTGACATTGGCAGGTATGGAGTGTGATTTGCAGCACACCACCTCATCTTTGGAGTGTGTACAACCATCTCCTCAAAATCACAAGGTATTTTAGATTAAAATATTACTTTTGATTACACTGAAGATTAGTAAGACCTAGAGTTTTATGAGGGAAAATCTATCATTTAGTCCTATATGGGTTCGGAGTCACTTTTTATGGGACTTTGTTCTATATTTCATACAATTTTATGCTTTACTATCTCCATTTGGGTATGGTCAAGCCTATAAGTTTGGCACTTTACACTTGCATTTTATAATATTAATCCATAGAGGATACATCATATGGACTTTGGCCATTTTGTTGATGTTATATGTCATGGGAGTGATAGTTTGGAAGCTGATTGTATATTGGAGATAGTAGGCACCACTCATGTTGAGAAATCAAGCTAAACATGTGATGATCTAGGATGAAACATATTACTTTTTCATTTCTTTGACATGCATAGTGGTCACACCGGTATATGTCACGGACACTTCATTGAGATTTATTAGATTTATCTACCAAGAGTGATGGCACATTTGTTTCTTGCCAGCTCACTCATTCCCAGACATTAGGTTTTTCCTTATGTACTGGTCTTTATATATTGCAGTAGTTGTATTCTTGTTTTTAGGTCATTCTTTTACATTCCTTTTTATGTAATAGAAGAAGAAGAAGATTATCCTTCCTTGCCTCAATTGGAGTGTGTGCTTCTCCTTGATTATGAGTGTGTGTGTGTGTGAGCTCTCTTCCTTATCTCCTTCCTTGTGACATGGTGTCAGAGCTAGTGTGGCTGTAAAGAGCTTGTGGAGAAGGCTAATGGTGTAGAGTACACGAGAAGGTGTGGAGAAAGCCTCATTCACAAACAACGTTTTGGAGCCTGCAAGGTGGGACCCACAAAAAAACTATGTTAGTTTCCAAAACTATAACTTGCGTTGTGTTCAACAACAACACTCATATATTCTAGATCCAGAATTTTAAGTGTTTGTATGTATTGTCGATACACGAAAACTCTATTTTTTTGAGGTCGAATTGTCACATCATAGTGTGACAATGTTCAAGAAAAAGTGCTACTTGTAGTGTTTTGTAGTGTTGTGAATAGCTATTTTCATGCCCTTTCTGCACAAAGCCATAGGGCTGAAAAACATACACTTCTTCATGCAAGTCACCATTCAAAAATGCTATTTTAATGTCCAACTGATGTACATTCCAACCATGATGGGCTACGAGTGCACAAATGCTCCGAACAGTAGTCATACGGCATGTAGGTGCAAAGGTCTCATCAAAATCAATGCCTCTTTCGTGTGCATAATCCTTTGCAACAAGCCTAGCCTTATACCTATCAACTGTACCATCAGGTTTACGCTTCAGCTTGTATACCCACTTAGTGCCAATGGCCTTCTTGCCAGGAGGCAAGTCACATAAAGACCAAGTACCATTATTCATTATTGCATCATATTCAGATTGCATAGCAGCCATCCAATTTTTTGAATTTTGTGCTTCATCAAACAAAATAGGCTCATTCTCATCACAGAGACTAGCAGCCATAGCATAACAATCTGATGTAAAAGAGGCACTATAGAGCCTGATCGAGTACGATATGACAGAGGTGCATCTAATTTACTATCACGCAAGGTCTACACCAGCCATTTTGGCATACTTCTTGCCTGCTCAATATCAGCTCTCTCATCAATAAGTGCACCATGTACATCTACATCAGAAATGGAATTATCTACATCATCACATGAAACCTGCAAAGGCTGTGAAGTTGCCTCATTGGGACCAGTGCTAGACTGTCCACCTATTAAAAGAGGCAGCAAAGTATCATATAGGTCTTTGGAGCTAACATGTCTCCTTAGTACATGAAAGTAATGGCTGAATAGCATCTTCCACAAAAACAACATCACAGCTAACCAGAATGCGTTTAGTCTGTGGATGATATAGACGATAGCCTTTACTTTCAAAACTGTACCCAACAAAAATACATTTTACTGCTTTATCATCCAATTTTTTGCGATGTTTAGGCACTAATGCATATGCCAAACAACCAAAAACATGCACATGAGCAATAGATGGCTTGCGGTCATGCCAAGCCTCATGTGGAGTGATAGCTTGTAGCGCTTTAGTGGGACACCTGTTCAGTACATATGATGCACACATGATAGCCTCAAGCCAAAAACTATGTGGTAAAGCTTGACTCTTGACCATACACCTCGCCATCTCCATGAGTGACCTATTCTTTCGTTTAGCAACTCCATTCTGTTGAGGTGTATACAACACTGTACATTGGTGTTTTATCCCACATTCAACCAGAAACGCATTAAAATCAAAAGACATATATTCCCCCCCTTGATCTGAACGGAGGGTGCCCATTTTACATACTGATAGATTTTTAGCCAAAACCAAAAGTGTTTGAATGTGGCTCTATTGTCAGACTTGGAAGATCCAAGGAATAGACATGAGGTTCAAACAGGAGATGACACTATGCACTCAATTAAAAAGATTGGAAATGTGAAGACTCTAGATGGAAATATGAATCTACTTAGTAAGGTATTGTATGTACCTACCATAAGCGAGAACTTGATAAGTGTTGGACAAATTGTAGAGAAAGGATTGCAGGTAAGGTTCACAAGGAATGGAGCATTTGTGGAAGACCCTCAACAAGAATTCAAGAGAATTGCAAAGGGAGAAAAGTCACGTTGACTCTTCACATTTGAATTGCAAGATACTAGAAATATAGCTCTATTAAATTATGGAGGAAAAACCCTATCAGAATTAGAGATGTGGTACAAAAGATTAGATCACATTGGTGAAAGACGTTTGAAGAAAATATGCAGGGATCAAAGTGTGCTTGGCGTACATAATATATCCAAGCAAGATATGATATAGAAACGCAGTGCTTGTCAATTTGCGAGGTCACATAGACAACCATTTATGAAGAGAGGTTACATCCATGGTGACCTATTGGAGCTAGTCCACAAAGATGTTTGGGGACCTAGCAAAGAAGCATCAATTTCAGGATCCAGGTACCATGTATCCTTTATTGATGATTGTGGTAGATTGAACATCCTAAATTTTCTGAAGCAGAAGGATGAAGTATTCAGTTAAAAAAAAAACATATTGCTCTTGTTGAAACTCAAACCTGAAAAACATTAAAGAGGTTAAGGTGAGATGGAGGGGGAGAATACTTCTCCTATGAATTTGATGCCTATCTCCAAGATAGAGGCATCAAGAGAGAGATCACAACTAGATACACTCCATTGTAAAATGGAGTGGTAGAGAGAAGAAATAGGACCATAGTTGAAGCTGCAAGGTACATGTTTAATGAGAAGAGATTACCAAATTTTCTATGGGTAGAGGTTGTGTCTATAGCCACCTATCTCATTAATAGACTCCCATCAAAGGCATTGAATGGGATGACACCGTATGAAGCTTGGAATGGAAGAAGACCTAGCCTTAATCATTGCAGAATATTTGGATGCCTATGCACATGTTCCATCACAAATCAAAGGTAAATTGGATCCTAAGGCAGAGAAATGTGTATTCATTGGATATGATTTAGATAAAAAAGGGTGCAGGTTGTATAATCCAAGTACTAAAGGCTTTATTGTTAGCAGAGATGTTGTCTTTGATGAGAAAAACTCTTGGTTTGAAGATGATTGTAGGAAAGTCAAGATACCTTATGACCTAAAGGAGGAATTTCCATCATTACAAAAGGTAAATGATCAACTACATGAAGATACAAGGTATTGTGATGATGATCAAAAGATACCAAAGAGGAAGATCAAGGCATGGAACAATAAAGGCTATGAGAAGATGTAGGAGTTGAGAGATATTGTAGAATCTTCACAACAAACAATAAGGAGATCAACTAGGGAGAAGAAGAAGCTGGAAAGGTATGGATTTGACACCTCTTTGGTCCCTAAACATTCAATCTATATTGCTCAGGATATTAGCTGAGAGGAGCCACCAACATTTTAAGAAGCCAACAAGAAATCAGAGTGGAGAGAAGCAAGTGAGGAAGAGATAGAAGCCCTCCAAGAGAATCACACATGCAACCTAGTTCCCAAGAAGCCATGCATGAAGATCATTGGATCTAGGTGGATCTATAAGGTAAAAAAGAAGTCAGACGATTCAATAAATAGGTATACAACAAGGCTTGTGGTGAAAGGGTTTGCTCAAACCCAAGCATAGATTATGAGGAGACTTTATCTCTTGTGGAAAATATGCTTACAAGGAGAGTTCTCATGAGTATAGCTGCTTCAAGGAATTGGAACATCTATTAGATGGATATCAAAATTGCATTCTTAAATGGTTGGATCTCAAAGGAAGTGTATATGGCACAACGTCCTGTATTTGTAGATGAATCACACCTTGAATATGTATGCAAACTCAGGAGAGTTCTCTATGGACTAAAGCAAGCTCCTGGACCTTGAAACCAAAGACTCGTTACATTCTTGTAGGACAAAGGATTCAAACTAAGCAAGGATAATTCTTTACTTTTCATTAAGAAAAGTAAATATGAAGTTATATACTTGTGTGTATGTAGATGACATCATTCTGGCAGGTGATGATGCTGATGGAATTAGGAAGATTAAAGCCCAAATGGAAGAAGAATTCAAGATAAGTGATGTTGGTGCTCACTTATTTTCCTAGATTGGAAGTGGTCTACACAGATCAAGGAATGTTCCTTACACAAAGGAAGTACATCAAGGACATGCTTGCAAAGTTAAAAATGCAAGACACTAAGGTTGCAGGTACTTTGATGGAGGTCAATCACAAATTAAGTGCTCATGAAGGAGAACTAATTGAATACATTACAAGCTACGAAAGTCTAGTTGGGAGCTTGAACTATGCTACCCTAACTAGGGTAGATATTTTGTATGGAGTAAGTGTGTGTAGCCAATTCATGCACACTCTTAGGAAACCCTGCATGGATGCAACCAAACGGATATTGAAGTATTTGAGGGGAACACTTATTGAAGGACTATATTATCCTCATACATAAGATTTAAATGTGAAGCTATTCATAGATGCAGTTTGGGTAGGTTCAAAGAATGATAGGAGAAGTACATCTTGATATCTATCTTTTGCAGGTACAAAGTGTATTTCTTGGTCTTCAAATAATCAACCTATGGTAGCTTTTTCCTCAACTGAAGTTGAATATAGAGGGCTAGAAAATGCAACACAAGAAGCAATGTGGACAGAAAACACAGATCATAGAAACGCACAGACACAATAGCGATTAACAGTGAAAGGAACAAGATTAAGTAGACACACGACAACGTGAGGCGATCGAAAACCCTAATCATCGCGTGGTATTGAAATGATAACCTCCATAATTATGGCGTGCATGCATTCTTGGAGAAACAATCACTAATTGGACATATATTTGAAGGTCAAATCTTAGGAAGAAAGCCCCATGCCTATGTGAAGGGACAAATTCACAAGTGTATCATATTTGTAAAGTTAGTTCACTTTAGTTCTAGAAGTTTTTTTTTAAATCACGAGAATACGAAAATCTATATAAGTTAATTTGTATCAACTGACGCGGAGAGAGAGAATAGAGAGAAGAAGTAGAAGAAGGAGTTCATTTTATACGACTGAGTATAGTCGGGCTTCTCTAAGTGAGAAAGCATCTGTAAAACTTCTGAGTTTTCGTAGCTATGAGAAAGAACTGAGTAAAGTTCTGTGTATGAGTCTCTCTCCATCATCTCCATGCTTGCCTACTGTGTGATGAATTCAAAAGTTCAAGTTTTCTGAGCAATTCGATGCCTGGCATCGAATCTTGGCTGATAAGTCATTGTTTTCATTCTCTGTGTGTTACCTGTTGTTGAATATTCTAAAAACATGAAGTTTGTGGAGCAACTCGATGCCTGGCATCGAGTTTCAGCATAAAGTGGATGCCCGGCATCGACTTCTAGCATACAAGTGGTCTTCTTCATGTGTGTGTAAAAGAGAGTATTTCTCGTGCACAAAAAGAGCCTAAAAAAGCCCAAAGTTGATGCCCGGCATCGACCTTGACTGAAATTCGATGCTAGGCATCGAATTTTTATTTTTAGACACCCAGGAATACTAAAACAGGAAAAATTTCCAGTTTTGGAAGGTCATACTGGGTGATCGTGTGAAGGCCATAACGTGAGTTCTATAGGTCCGTTTGATGCATATGATAGCTTGTTGGAAAGCTCTACGCTTCTAGTTTTAGCCTATAAAGTTTCATGGAGAAATAAAACTTGAGATAGGAGAAATTAGCAAAATACTGAAGGTATGTCATTTTAGTGACTAGGAATTTCTGTAGAAGCAAAGTTCTCACTTTAGGCTATCATTTCTCAAAGTTTGGAGTGGTAATGAGTTAATGGTGACCATAGAGGTGTTCTAGTGTCACATTAATTCATTTCTTGTGGTGTTTCATACATCAACAAGTGGTATCAGAGCAGAAAGATTCTCGAGAGCAGAAGATGACAAAGGTACGAGAAGTTTTGTAAAGTTTTCCATTAAAGTTTGAAAGGTGAAGCATTTGAAGACACAAGGCATCAAAAGGTTACTTCAAAAGTATCCTCATACACAAAGAACTTCAAAAGGTATTATCCTTTAAGCTCACAGGTTGCAGCAGAAGGAAAGAACTATGGCAGATCATATCTCCATTGACAAACTGGACAGAGATAATTACCTCGCATGGGTAATGAGAATGGAAGCCTTACTTATGAGTAAGGATCTCGTGGTATATGTAACAGGTGAAGAAGAGAAGCCAGTATTTGAAGATGAAATCCGACTAAAGAAAGAAGAACTTGATGCTTTAAAGCACTGGAAAAAGAAGGATGCAAGTGCAAAAGCCTACATCTACAATACAATCTCTGATCATTTGCTACCACACATCAGAGGATTGGAATCATCTGAAGATATATGGAATGCATTGGAATATCATTTCCAAAGCACTACTAAAGCACGGAAAGCAAGTCTATGGTCAGAGTTTACAACATTCAAGAAGAAGCCAAGTCAAACCATTAGTGATTATGTCACTAAGATGAAAGATCTTGCAGATCGTCTTGGATCCATAGATGAAGATGTTGAAGATCACAGATTGATTGCTCAGCTACTTGCAGGTTTGAGAGGGGATGAAAGGTGGAAACCTTTTGTCTTATCAACAGAACTTTCATTAAATCATTATGTTCCAGATTTGAACCAGTTGCTTGGTTTGATGCTCACATATGAGCAAGACTTGAAGGGAGATGGAGATAAAGGACAAAGTTCTGCAATGTACATGAAGAACAAGAAGAAAGGAGATAAAGGTAAAGCAAAGGATGAAGAGGAGTCTAGTTCTCAAGCTTATTATGCAAGAGGTAAAGGCACTGGCAGAGGAAGAGCAAGAGGTTTTGGAAGAGGAAGAGGTAATCAAAATAACAACAAAAAGGCTTGCTGGATCTGTGGATTGAGTAATCATTTGGCTCATGACTGTTGGCACAACCAACAAGGATCAAATCAAAATCAGAACAACAATAGCAGAGGCCGAGGTGGAAGATATCAAAGTAATTTTCAAAGAGGTAGACAAAGTCAAAGAGGAGGCTATGGTAGAGGTGGAGGAAGAAGTTGGGGACAAAATCAATCCTACAACACCACCTACTACAACTATGCAAATGACACACAGAATGAAAGTCATACATCATTGATGATGAGTTCAATCAGCACATCAGACAAAGAAGATCTAAAGGTATTTTACATTGACTCTGGATGTTCTAATCATTTGTCAAGAAACATAGAATTGATGTCAGAATTGGAAAAAGGTATTTCTAGTCATACAGTTCAAACAGGTGATAATACAAGACATAGTGTACATTCAATTGGAAAAGTGAAATGCAAGAGTGGAGCAGATTTGCTAACCAATGTTTTGTATGTTCCTACAATACCTAAAAACTTGATTAGTGTGGGACAGATAGTTGAAAAAGGTTTTCAAGTCAGGTTTACAAATGAAGGAGTATTTGTTGAAGATCCAGAGAATGGATATAATCAGATTGTTTGTGGTAAGACAGAAGGTAGACTCTTAACTTTGAGATTAGGTCATTCCAATGAAAGAGCAATTAAAGCTATGGTTGCTAATCAGTCTGTACTAGGATTACCAAATGTGCAAAGTCAACATATGGTTTATAAATGTGAAGCATGTCAAATGGGTAAAGCACACAGGTTACCATTTCAAAAGAAAGGATTCAAACATGATGGAGTACTTGAGCTCATTCATACAGATGTATGGGGACCAACAAAAGAAGGATCTATCAGTGGCTCAAGGTATTATGTTCTTTTCATTGATGATGCTACAAGATGGATAACATTATATGTTTTGAAGGAAAGATAAGAAGTGTTTGGAGCATTCAAGCATTTTCATGCATATGCAGAGAGAGTCACAGGTCAAAAGCTTAAGAGACTGAGGTCTGATGGTGGGGGAGAATACTTCTCCCAAGAGTTCAATGATTATCTTTGGAATGCAGGTATTAAGAGAGAAATAACCTGCAGGTATACACCACAACAAAATGGTGTAGCAGAAAGAAGGAACAAGACTTTGGCTGAGTTTGCTAGAGCTATGCTAAGGGAGAAGAACTGTCCAAATTATCTTTGGGCTGAGGCTGTAAATACAGCCACATATCTTGTGAATAGATTACCATGTGCAGCTCTGAATGGAATGACTCCATATGAAGCTTGGTGGGGTAAGAAACCAACACTAGATCATTGTAGAGTGTTTGGATCAATTGCATATGCTTATGTGCCATCACAGCTTAGGCATAAACTTGAACCAAAGGCAGAAAAATATGTGTTCATTGGTTATGATGAAAAGCAGATGGGTTACAGATTGTGGAATCCTCTAACCAAACAATTTATTGTTTCTAGAGATGTTACATTTGATGAACAGAAAAGTTGGTATGCAGATCAAAGTCACACAGCTGAAGAATTTGAAGAAGAGGTAAGAAGATGTGAGAAAGGAAAATCAATTGTGCAGGTGAATAGAGATGAAGACTATATGCAAGCAAGTACATCCAGAAGTGGATTAACAAGAAGGAATGAAGAAGCTCCTATATTTGATGAAGAGGTGTATCCAGAAACTTATGAAGAATGTGAACCAAGAAGGTCAAGCAGGACTAGAAGACAACCAGAAAGGTATTCTTATGATACTTCTTACATAACTCAGAAGAACTATGCATATATGGTCAAAGATGATGAAGAACCTCAGAACTATGATGAAGCTAAAGGTAAGAAGCAATGGGAAGAAGCAATTAAGGAAGAATTCAATGCACTGGAGGAGAACAAGACATGGGAAGTTGTTCCTAAACCAAATGGTAAGAAAGTAATTGGAAATAAATGGGTTTATAAAGTGAAGAAGCTTGCAGATGGAAGTATAGCCAGATACAAGGCTAGGCTGGTGGTAAAAGGCTATGCCCAAACCTATGGCATAGATTATGATGAGACATTCAGACCTGTAGCTAAGATGTCAACTATAAGGACAATTATTGCTATTGCAGCTTCAAAAGGATGGATTTTGAGTCAACTAGATATAAAGAATGCATTTTTGAATGGATACATATCAGATGAGGTATACATGGAACAACCTCAAGGGTTTATAGATTGCAGGTATCCAAATTTTGTTTGCAGGTTGAGAAGAGCACTCTATGGATTGAAACAAGCTCCAAGAGCATGGAACTATAGACTGGTGAAGTATCTCAATGATCTTGGATATCAAAGTTCAAAAGCAGATTCAAGTCTACTTATCAAAAGAACAGAGGAAGGTACAATCTACATTTTTATTTATGTAGATGACATTATAATCACAGGTACTTCAGATGAAGGAATCAAGGAGGTAAAGAGATTACTTGAGAAAGGGTTCAAGATTAGTGACCTAGGAAAGTTGTCATACTTTCTTGGAATGGAAGTCACTTATACAGATCATGGCATATATGTATCACAAGAAAGGTATCTTCTGAATCTATTGAAGAAGTTTGATATGGAAAATTGTAGAGAAGCTTCAACTCCACTTGAAGTTAATCACAAGCTCAATAAATATGATGGTGCAGAATACAAAGATATGAGGAAGTATCAATCTCTTGTGGGTAGTTTGATTTATGCTACACTAACAAGACCCGATCTTAGTTATGTAGTGGGAGTCTTGTCACAATTCATGCATTGTCCAAAGGACCCAAATTGGATTGCAGGTCAAAGCGTTCTCAGATATATCAAAGGAACTATAAAGGAAGGATTATATTATCCTTTTACATCAGATTTGAAGTTGAGAGCCTACAGTGACTCAGACTGGGCAAGTAACCAAGATGACAGAAAATCAACTCATGGTTACATGATATACATTGGTGATAAGCTTGTAACTTGGTGTTCAAAGAAACAACATACAGTAGCATTATCATCAACTGAAGCTGAGTACAAAGGACTTGTGGAAGCAGCTAAGGAAGTCATATGGATGCAGACATTGTTCAAGAGCTTAGGCATTGATCAAGGTACACCTACAATACATGGAGATAATATGAGTTCACTTTATCTAGCAGCAAATCGAGTATTTCATTCAAGGACAAAGCACATAGAGATACAGTATCATTTTCTCAGAGAAAAGGTAATGGAGAAGGAGATTGAAGTGGAGTACATTTCTACTAAAGATCAGTTAGCAGACATAATGACAAAGAGCTTGGATGGTGTGAAGACCAGTAGATTCAAAAGCATGGCAGGAGTAAAAGAAAAGAAGATGATATGAAGAAACAGGGAATGTCAATTAGTGATTGAGGGGGAGCTGTTGGAGAAACAATCACTAATTGGACATATATTTGAAGGTCAAATCTTAGGAAGAAAACCCCATGCCTATGTGAAGGGACAAATTCACAAGTGTATCATATTTGTAAAGTTAGTTCACTTTAGTTCTAGAAGTTTTTTTTTAAATCACGAGAATACGAAAATCTATATAAGTTAATTTGTATCAACTGACGCAGAGAGAGAGAATAGAGAGAAGAAGTAGAAGAAGGAGTTCATTTTATACGACTGAGTATAGTCGGGCTTCTCTGAGTGAGAAAGCATCTGTAAAACTTCTGAGTTTTCATAGCTATGAGAAAGAATTGAGTAAAGTTCTGTGTATGAGTCTCTCTCCATCATCTCCATGCTTGCCTACTGTGTGATGAATTCAAAAGTTCAAGTTTTCTGAGCAATTCGATGCCTGGCATCGAATCTTGGCTGATAAGTCATTGTTTTCATTCTCTGTGTGTTACCTGTTGTTGAATCTTCTAAAAACATGAAGTTTGTGGAGCAACTCGATGCCTGGCATCGAGTTTCAGCATAAAGTGGATGCCCGGCATCGACTTCTAGCATACAAGTGGTCTTCTTCATGTGTGTGTAAAAGAGAGTATTTCTGGTGCACAAAAAGAGCCTAAAAAAGCCCAAAGTCGATGCCCGACATCGACCTTGACTGAAATTCGATGCTAGGCATCGAATTTTTATTTTTAGACACCCCAGGAATACTAAAACAGGCAAAATTTCCAGTTTTGGAAGGTCATACAGGGGGATCTTGTCAAGGCCATAACGTGAGTTCTAGAGGTCCGTTTGATGCATATCATAGCTTGTTGGAAAGCTCTACTCTTCTAGTTTTAGCCTATAAAGTGTCATGGAGAAATAATACTTGAGCTAGGAGAAATTAGCAAAATACTGAAGGTATGTCATTTCAGTGACTAGGAATTTCTATAGAAGCAAAGTTGTCACTTTAAGCTATCATTTCTCAAAGTTTGGAGTGGTAATGAGTTAATGGTGACCATAGAGGTGTTCTAGTGTCACATTAATTCATTTCTTGTGGTGTTTCATACATCAACATGCATGAGCAGAATCAGTAACATAGGGCGGTGATTAATCATATTTAGATATCAAAACGAGGAGAGTTACAGTCTATGTTCAACCGAAATACGAAAATAAAAAGAAAATAAGTGACACGCAGAAAAACGAGGAACACGTCAGCGATGATCAGGCGGTTGGTGATATGGGCATAGCTTTGAACCATTAACAACTTTGGGAAGAGGAACTCCAGTCAAGGTAGTCAACCAAAAAGTAGCTGGTCCCACTTGCTCACTAATCCGGTAAGGACGGAACCACCGTAATTTAAATTTCTGAGCATAACAATTTGCTTTAGCATTATAAAAGAGCACAAGTTGGCCCACTGTAAACACAGGAGTCTTGAGGAAATGATCATGAGTCCGAGCTTGCCGCAACTCAACTTCTTGAAGACTTAGACAACTTTCCCAATGATGTTCATCCAAGGTTCTGAGTGCTTCCAACTGAAATGGCAAAGAGTCTTCGGGCAACAATTCCTGAGTTAGGGCCACACATAGGCTTGGCACTACAATCTCCATCGGCGCGATTGCTTCCAACCCATAAGCAAGCTTGAAGGGAGTCATTCCGGTTGCCACTTTGTATGTAGTCTAGTATGCCCATAAAATTGTGGGAAGTAACTGGTCCCAACGTTTTGGAGATTCCACGACCAATTTATGAAGCATAGCCAATAGAGTCTTATTGGTACTTTCAGCCAATCCATTGGCACGGGGATAGTATGGTGAACTGAATTTATGCAAAATTTGAAAAGTGTGCATTAGTACTCGCATTAAATTGTTGGCAAAATGTGTTCCTTGATTTGTTACAAGTTCCAGAGGTAATCCATAACGTAGAAATACATCCTTCATCAGGCATTTTGCCACCAAAACAGTTGTGGCTGACCGTAAAGCCCAAGCTTCTGCCCACCTGGTGGCGTAATCTGTACAAGTCAGTATATATCGATTGTTGCTCAAGGTTGCTGGTGGTGTTATTGGCCCAATAAAATCAAGACCCCACTTCTGAAAGGGTTCCAAAGGTAAGAGAGGTTGTAGAGGAAAGAGGTGCCGATGTCATGGCTGTCCAGACCGTTGACAAGTGTCCCACTGCTGCACAAACTAGTCACGTCTTTGTACATGGTAGGCCACCAAAGCCCACTTTGCAGAATTCTCCGGTGAGTAAGATCGACTGCAAAATGTCCACCGGAGGGTAATGAATGAACCATAGCAATAACCGAGTCTGCTTCATGTGGGGGAATACATCGAAGTAAAACACTAGTATGATCCATGTAGTACATTTTTTCGACAATCAACTGGAATCTGTGACTGTAAACTGCAATTTTCCACCGCAGAGTAGGGGGAGTATGAAGAGGAAGACATCCATCAGTCAGAAAAGTTAGTAATGTATCATAGTAGGTAGGCGGCACAAGAGGTTTTGTAGAGTCTTCAAGAGTTGGCTCAGTAGCATAAGTGGCTGGTGAAGTGTCATCAACCCCCATCGGAGCTTCACCGGAATCTAACCGAGATTAAAAAATCTGCCAAGGCATGTGGTGTGCCGGGTTGATGAACAACTTCATAGTCGAATTCCTGTAATAATAGAACCCATCAAGCCAAGCGACCACCTAAATGTTGCTGCCGGACCAAATACACAAGCGTGGCATGATCCACGTGAAAGGTGAATTTTCGGTCCAACAAATAATGCCAGAATTTCTTCACAGAGTGCACCAACCCGAGACATTCTCGTTCGGTCACTGAATAGTTTCTTTCAGTAGGGGCTAATCGATGACTTGCATAATATACAGGCTAAAACCATTTGTCAGTTTGCTGCATTAAAACGCTTCCAATGGCTATGTCGGATGCATCGATAAAGACATGGAACGCGCGTTCCCAATCAGGGGGCTGCAAAATTGGAGCCTGCGTCAATAATCCCTTTAAACGATCAAATGCAGTTTGGCATTCTGGAGTCCATTTGTACTGCCGTGGAGTACTAGTCATTAGCCGATTAAGTGGTGTTGCTAAATGAGCTAACCACCGTAAATGTCTGCCATGCCACCGGATTTGACCCAGGAAGCGCATAACTTCTTTCGGTGTGGTGGGGACTGGAGCCTCCAACACGGCTGCAACTTTATCCAGATCAACTTGGATTCCTTGTGCAGAGATAATATGGCCGAGTAGTTTGCCACAAGAGACCACAAAAACTGACTTTGTCAGATTCAAGCATAATCGGTATTCGCGACATTTTTCAAAGCAACACCGTAAATGATACAGGTGCGCGGCAATTTTCCCAAATAAGGAAAAGTCATCCAAATATACTTGCATAAAAGTAGTCAGGTAGGGTGAAAATATTTCTTGCATACAATGTTGAAATGTGCTTGGAGCATTCCTTAACCCAAACTACATTACCGTACAAGCATAAACACCCCAATTCATGATAAAAGCTGTTTTAGGTATGTCTTGTTGTGACATTCACAACTGGTTATAACCACTGTAGCCGTCCAGAAAGGAGTACATCTCAGGCCCAGCCACTCTGTCAAGCATTGTGTCTAGAAAGGGGAGAGGAAATGGATCAGGTACCATGGCCGCATTCAATTTCCGATAATCCACACAGATACGCAGTTGTTTATTTTTCTTCGGGACAATCACGATCGGAGATATCCATTCAGCGTGCTCAATTGGTACAATGAATCCCACCTTCAATAACCGATCGAGTTCTGCTTTGACCTGTGCTGCATAATTGGGGTTCATTCGATAACTCGACTGTTTGATTGGCTTCGCCTCTGGTTTGAGCACTACCCGATGTTGATAGATCCACGGATCAAGACCTTTCATATCGCGATAGTCCCAAGCAAAAACTTCAGAAAACTCATGCAGGAGTCGGATCAAATCTTTTTGAAAGGCCTTAGACAATCCTGCCTTAATCTTAACAGGTCGCAGGTTAACCTCATCACCCAAATTATATGTTACTAACTGATCTTTCGGGACATAAAATTGTCGAGGTTTCACTAGATCATCAGCTGACTGTAAAAGCTGATGTAGGGTGGCTCCATCCATAGCAACACTATCATCTGCATCCGCCGCTCTGGTCACGGGAACCATCGTACATGCTACGGGACTCCACTTGTCCGCTACTGATTGAAGATCTACTGTACCTAAGGAGATCAGATCTTTATTGTTCTTCAAAAACGGCTCTTCCTCATCATCAGATAATCCATCCAACATGTGGACCGGCTCCGCTACATATGGTCTGGCATGAAGCTCGCAGGGCTGGACGACATCCAATTTAACAACATATTTACGGTGATTATCTTTGAAAGTCAATTCCTGTGCTGACCAATCCTGTACAACTTTGGCTTGTTTCAACCATGGTCGACCGAAAAGTAGATTATAGTCGAGGCTGGATTCTGGTAGTTCTACGACTACAAAAGTCATTTTGAACGTGGTACCCTGTAAACTAATCAAGATATTTCGTACTAATCCCACCGGATGGACACGGGATTGGTCTGCCATTCTTACAAAAAATTGGACGGGCTCGATTTGGGTCCACCCCAATTTCTTGCAAAGAGCTGTAGTTGCTATATTCACATCCGAACGGCCATCAATTGGCACTTGAGTGATCTTTGTGATTTTTATGCCATACCGTGATCAATGGGACTGAATGGTCCACCATAGAATCAGTTTCCGGTTGTATGGTTGTAGTCGCTGGAGTACCAGGAGATCCAGGACTGACCTCTTATTGAAATTGCTGCCTAACTCCTGGCACCAATGCGAGCAACTATCCCAAGGGGAGTGTAATTGAAGCCTTAGATAGAATCTCCATACCTGATCTGTTTGAATCGTACTCCTCACCGCTTCTGATGATGATTCTGCTGTTACTGGGTTAGGATTTTGTCCATTCGCTCTCGCCTTTCGCAGGGGAACCTGTGTTACCGGAATTGGATCAAGAAACACAGTTTGCTCTTTAGGTGCCCATTGGCTAGCTTTGGTATACACTCGCTGTTGCTCACAAATACCAGGTTCGAACACCTCAGCTGCTGGTTGCAACTGCTTACCCAATCATGTCTGGACCACTGCAGCTTTTGATTCTACTGGTGAAATATAGACCATGTTGGTCATCGGATTTTGACGCTCCTTCTTCCTTTTATCATATTCTCCTGCATCCTTACAAAATCTCCGGATGTGGCCAATCTCACCGCAAAAATGACATCGAGGTGGTGGTAGAGAAGTACCTTCCGCTGATGTACCTGCCTGCCATTGATTTGAATTAAAATTGGTATTCTATTAACTCCGATAATTTCTGTTGAGTGTCCGGTTGTGTTGCAGATGGCACAATACATCTGGTTAAGGGCACATGTAGCACTGGTGTGCCCTGGATTTTTGCACTTGGTGCAATAGATCTGTTTAGCCGGATCATCTATTGCATTCTTACTGGCTTTCAGCCACTCCAAGTCTTCGGTGAATCCTCCAACTTTATGCTCTAGTTGCAGGGCCATCACAATAACAACATCTAGTGTCATAGCCCCCACACAGCAGATGATCATGATTTATCTTAGCTGTGGGGTCAGCCCGTTAATGAACCAGTGGGTTATAACATCATCCGGTAGATTAGCATGTGCCGGAGGCAATTGTCTTAAATGTGTTCTAAACAATGTTGCGTATTCCTGAACAGTCTGGTGCGGCTTCTGTCGATTGTTCTGCAAATAGTCAAAGATTTTGGCAGGGTTTTTCTTTAACCAGAACCTCTGTAAAAACGCATCTCTCACATCATCATAGTTAGCAAAATGGTTGATATCATACTCTATTAACCATCTCACTGCTTCATTGACTAATGTTGCCTGAAATACGATGGCTCAACACTACATAGCTTATCTCAAAGGTGTGCACATGTGCATCAGGATCGTCCCCTAGAAATCCACCGAACTTTGTGTACGTCATCCCTGTTGGAACCGCCGAAGTGGAATGATTGGATGTGGCTGTTGATATTGTTGTTTCTGTTGTTGTTGCTGTTGTTGACCACTCATGGTGCTAATATTGGTACCGCTGCTATTTCCTGAGTTATGAGGGGGTATGTCTTGTCCTTCGGAATCTGTATTATCAAACTGCTCACCTTCCGGCTCGAAAATAGCGTTGAATCTCTTACATATCTCCAAATCAAATAGTCTGTCCTCAGTTTCAGTATCAAGAGTAGGAAAACTTGCTTCGAACAGTGGTGAGCGTAACAAGGATCCACCAGGTAGTACGACAGTATCACGGAAAAACTTCAGACTCCCACTAACTGGCACCGAACTGTTGATGTATAAAACACCACAAGAAATGAATTAAGGTGACACTAGAACACCTCTATGGTCACCATTAACTCATTGCCACTCCAAACTTTGAGAAATGATAGCCTAAAGTGAGAACTTTGCTTCTACAGAAATTCCTAGTCACTGAAATGACATACCTTCAGTATTTTGCTAATTTCTCCTAGCTCAAGTATTATTTCTTGATGAAACTTTATAGGCTGAAACTAAAAGAGTAGAGCTTTCCAACAAGCTATCATATGCATCAAACGGACCTCTAGAACTCAAGTTATGGCCTTCACAAGATGACCCTGTATGACCTTCCAAAACTGGAAATATTACCTGTTTTAGTAAGAGCGCCTGTTTAAAATTAGAATTCGATGCCTAGCATCGACTTGCAACGAGAATTCGATGCCGGGCATCGACTTGGGATGTTTTTGGCCACTTTTCAGCAGAGATTCGATGCCAGGCATCGAGTTGCTTAGAAAGATCTTTGTAACTCATCACACAGTAGGCAAACATGGAGATGATGAAGAGAGACTCATACACAGAACTTTACTCAGTTCTTTCTCACAGCTATGAAAACTCAGAAGTTTTACAGATACTTTCTCATTCAGAGAAGCCCGACTATTCTCAGTCGTATAAAATGAACTCCTTCTTCTACTTCTTCTCTCTATTCTCTCTTTCTCTCTCTGCGTCAGTTGATACAAACTAACTTATATAGATTTTCGTATTCTCGTGATTTTAAAAAACTTCTAGAACTAAAGTGAACTAACTTTACAAGTATGATACACTTGTGAATTTGTCCCTTCACATAGGCATGGGGTTTTCTTTCTAAGATTTGACCTTCAAATATATGTCTAATTAGTGAGTGTTTCTCCAACAGCTCCCCCTCAATCACTAATTGACATTCCCTGTTTCTTCATATCATCTTCTTTTCTTTTACTCCTGCCATGCTTTTGAATCTGCTGGTCTTCACAAATCCAAGCTCTTTGTCATTATGTCTGCTAATTGATCTTTAGTAGAAATGTATTCCACTTCAATCTCCTTCTCCATTACCTTTTCTCTGAGAAAATGATACTGTATCTCTATGTGCTTTGTTCTTGCATGAAATACTGGATTTGCTGCAAGATAAAGTGAACTCATATTATCTCCATGTATTGTAGGTGTACCTTGATCAATGCCTAAGCTCTTGAACAATGTCTGCATCCATATGATTTCCTTAGCTGCTTCCACAAGTCCTTTGTACTCTGCTTCAGTTGATGATAATGCTACTGTATGTTGTTTCTTTGAACACCAACTTACAAGCTTATCACCAATGTATATCATGTAACCATGAGTTGATCTTCTGTCATCTTGATTACCTGCCCAGTCTGAGTCACTGTAGGCTCTCAACTTCAAATCTGATGTAAAAGGATAATATAATCCTTCCTTTATAGTTCCTTTGATATATCTGAGAACTCTTTGACCTGCAATCCAATGTGGGTCCTTTGGACAATGCATGAATTGTGACAAAACTCCCACTGCATAACTAAGATCAGGTCTTGTTAGTGTAGCATAAATCAAACTACCCACAAGAGATTGATACTTCCTCATATCTTTGTAGTCTGCACCATCATATTTACTGAGCTTGTGATTAACTTCAAGTGGAGTTGAAGCTTCTCTGCAATTTTCCATATCAAACTTCTTCAATAGATTCAGAAGATACCTTTCTTGTGATACATATATGCCATGATCTGTATAAGTGACTTCCATTCCAAGAAAGTATGACAACTTTCCTAGGTCACTGATCTTGAACTCTTTCTCAAGTAATCTCTTTACCTCCTTGATTCCTTCATCTGAAGTACCTGTGATTATAATGTCATCTACATAAATACAAATGTAGATTGTACCTTCCTCTGTTCTTTTGATAAGTAGACTTGGGTCTGCTTCTGAACTTTGATATCCAAGATCATTGAGATACTTCACCAGTCTATAGTTCCAAGCTCTTGGAGCTTGTTTCAATCCATACAATGCTCTTCTCAACCTGCAAACAAAATTTGGATACCTGGAATCTATAAACCCTTGAGGTTGTTCCATGTATACCTCATCTGATATGTATCCATTCAAGAATGCATTTTTTATATCCAATTGACTTAGAGTCCATCCTTTTGAAGCTGCAATAGCAATGATTGTCCTTATAGTTGACATCTTAGCTACAGGACTGAATGTCTCATCATAATCTATGCCATAGGTCTGAGCATAGCCTTTCACCACCAATCTAGCTTTGTATCTTGCTATACTTCCATCTGCAAGCTTCTTCACTTTATAAACCCATTTATTTCCAATTACTTTCTTACCATTTGGTTTAGGAACAAGTTCCCATGTCTTGTTCTCCTCCAGTGCATTGAACTCTTCCTTCATTGCTTCTTCCCATTGCTTTTTACCTTTAGCTTCATCATAGTTCTGAGGTTCTTCATCATCTTTGACCATATATGCATAGTTCTTCTGAGTTATGTAAGAAGTATCATAAGAATACCTTTCTGGTTGTCTCCTTGTCCTGCTTGACCTTCTTGGTTCACATTCTTCATAAGTTTCTGGATACACCTCTTCATCAAATATAGGAGCTTCTTCATTCATTCTTGTTAATCCACTTCTGGATGTACTTGCTTGAATATAGTCTTCATCTCTATTCACCTGCACAATCGATTTTCCTTTCTCACATCTTCTTACCTCTTCTTCAAATTCTTCAGCTGTATGACTTTGATCTGCATACCAACTTTTCTGTTCATCAAATGTAACATCTCTAGAAACAATAAATTGTTTGGTTAGAGGATTCCACAATCTGTAACCCATCTGCTTTTCATCATAACCAATGAACACATATTTTTCTGCCTTTGGTTCAAGTTTATGCCTAAGTTGTGATGGCACATAAGCATATGCAATTGATCCAAACACTCTACAATGATCTAGTGTTGGTTTCTTACCCCACCAAGCTTCATATGGAGTCATTCCATTCAGAGCTGCACATGGTAATCTATTCACAAGATATGTAGCTGTATTTACAGCCTCAGCCCAAAGATAATTTGGACAGTTCTTCTCCTTTAGCATAGCTCTAGCAAACTCAACCAAAGTCCTGTTCCTTCTTTCTGCTACACCATTTTGTTGTGGTGTATACCTGCAAGTTATTTCTCTCTTAATACCTGCATTCCAAAGATAATCATTGAACTCTTGGGAGAAGTATTCTCCCCCTCCATCAGACCTCAGTCTCTTAAGCTTTTGACCTGTGACTCTCTCTGCATATGCATGAAAATGCTTGAAAGCTCCAAACACTTCTGATCTTTCCTTCAAAACATATAATGTTATCCATCTTGTAGCATCATCAATGAAAAGAACATAATACCTTGAGCCACTGATAGATCCTTCTTTTGTTGGTCCCCATACATCTGTATGAATGAGCTCAAGTACTCCATCATGTTTGAATCCTTTCTTTTGAAATGGTAACCTGTGTGCTTTACCCATTTGACATGCTTCACATTTATAAACCATATGTTGACTTTGCACATTTGGTAATCCTAGTACAGACTGATTAGCAACCATAGCTTTAATTCCTCTTTCATTAAAGTGACCTAATCTCTTATGCCAGAGATCAAGTTCTATAATCACTCCTTCACCATGTGTGAGCAAAGCTTGACCAATGTTCCCTTGCACTCTTAAAGTAAAGAGTCTACCTTCTTTCTTACCAGAGACAATCTGATTATATCCATTCTTTGGATCTTCCACAAATACTCCTTCATTTGTAAACCTGACTTGAAAACCTTTTTCAACTATCTGTCCCACACTAATCAAGTTTTTAGGTATTGTAGGAACATACAAAACATTGGTTAGCAAATCTACTCCACTCTTGCATTTCACTTTTCCAATTGAATGTACACTATGTCTTGTATTATCACCAGTTTGAACTGTGTGACTAGAAATGCCTTTTTCCAATTCTGACATCAATTCTATGTTTCCTGACAAATGATTAGAACATCCAGAGTCAATGTAAAATACCTTTAGATCTTCTTTATCTGATGTGTTGATTGAGTTCATCATCAATGATGTATGACTTTCATTCTGTGTGTCATTTGCATAGTTGTAGTAGGTGGTGTTGTAGGACTGATTCTGTCCCCAACTTCTTCCTCCACCTCTACCATAGCCTCCTCTTTGACTTTGTCTACCTCTTTGAAAATTACTTTGATATCTTCCACCTGGGCCTCTGCTATTGTTGTTTTGATTCTGGTTTGATCCTTGTTGGTTGTGCCAACAGTCATGAGCCAAATGATTACTCAATCCACAGATCCAGCAAGCCTTTTTGTTGTTATTTTGATTACCTCTTCCTCTTCCAAAACCTCTTGCTCTTCCTCTGCCAGTGCCTTTACCTCTTGCATAATAAGCTTGAGAATTAGACTCCTCTTCATCCTTTGCTTTACCTTTATCTCCTTTCTTCTTATTCTTCATGTACATTGCAGAACTTTGACCTTTATCTCCATCTCCCTTCAAGTCTTGCTCATATGTGAGCATCAAACCAAGCAACTGGTTCAAATCTGGAACATAATGATTTAATGAAAGTTCTGTTGATAAGACAAAAGGTTTCCACCTTTCATCCCCTCTCAAGCCTGCAAGTAGTTGAGCAATCAATCTGTGATCTTCAACATCTTCATCTATGGATCCAAGACTATCTGCTAGATCCTTCATCTTAGTGACATAATCACTAATGGTTTGACTTGGCTTCTTCTTGAATGTTGTAAACTCTGACCATAGACTTGCTTTCCGTGCTTTAGTAGTGCTTTGGAAATGATATTCCAATGCATTCCATATATCTTCTGATGATTCCAATCCTCTGATGTGTGGTAGCAAATGATCTGAGATTGTATTGTAGATGTAGGCTTTTGCACTTGCATCCTTCTTCTGCCAATGCTTTAAAGCATCAAGTTCTTCTTTCTTTGGTCGGCTTTCATCTTCAAATACTGGCTTCTCTTCTTCACCTGTTACATATACCATGAGATCCTTACTCATAAGTAAGGCTTCCATTCTCATTACCCATGCGGGGTAATTATCTCTGTCCAGTTTGTCAATGGAGATATGATCTGCCATAGTTCTTTCCTTCTGCTGCAACCTGTGAGCTTAAAGGATAAAGGATAATACCTTTTGAAGTTCTTTGTGTATGAGGATACTTCGAAAGTAATCTTTTGATGCCTTGTGTCTTCAAATGCTTCACCTTTCAAACTTTAATGGAAAACTTTACAAAACTTCTCGTACCTTTGTCGTCTTCTGCTCTCGAGAATCTTTCTGCTCTGATACCACTTGTTGATGTATAAAACACCACAAGAAATGAATTAAGGTGACACTAGAACACCTCTATGGTCACCATTAACTCATTGCCACTCCAAACTTTGAGAAATGATAGCCTAAAGTGAGAACTTTGCTTCTACAGAAATTCCTAGTCACTGAAATGACATACCTTCAGTATTTTGCTAATTTCTCCTAGCTCAAGTATTATTTCTTGATGAAACGTTATAATCTGAAACTAGAAGAGTAGAGCTTTCCAACAAGCTATCATATGCATCAAACGGACCTCTAGAACTCAAGTTATGGCCTTCACAAGATGACCCTGTATGACCTTCCAAAACTGGAAATATTACCTGTTTTAGTAAGAGCGCCTGTTTAAAATTAGAATTCGATGCGTAGCATCGACTTGCAACGAGAATTCGATGCCGGGCATCGACTTGGGATGTTTTTGGCCACTTTTCAGCAGAGATTCGATGCCAGGCATCGAGTTGCTTAGAAAACTTGATCTTTGTAACTCATCACACAGTAGGCAAACATGGAGATGATGAAGAGAGACTCATACACAGAACTTTACTCAGTTCTTTCTCACAGCTATGAAAACTCAGAAGTTTTACAGATACTTTCTCATTCAGAGAAGCCCGACTATTCTCAGTCGTATAAAATGAACTCCTTCTTCTACTTCTTCTCTCTATTCTCTCTTTCTCTCTCTGCGTCAGTTGATACAAACTAACTTATATAGATTTTCGTATTCTCGTGATTTTAAAAAACTTCTAGAACTAAAGTGAACTAACTTTACAAGTATGATACACTTGTGAATTTGTCCCTTCACATAGGCATGGGGTTTTCTTTCTAAGATTTGACCTTCAAATATATGTCTAATTAGTGAGTGTTTCTCCAACACGAACTTCCATCGGAACTTCTCGAACTTTCACCGCACCAAGTTGTCTGTTCACCGGAAATAGTCTCACTTGGGACCACCATGTTATCACCGGAAAGATTCAAATTCTGATCAGATGGTGTCGAACCAACTGCGCACTGCATCTCTATACACTCAGAAGTTACTGTACCCTCTTCAGAATGCACCGGAATTACATCGGAATCTACCGGAATCTCATCATTTATCACCGAACTGGTACCAGAATCTCGACTAACTGGTTCTGATTCTTCGGCAACTAGGTTTAAATGGCATGCAGTTCTACTGCCTGGGGGTGTCCCTAACAAATTTGGTACTGTCCAGGGATGCTGATCTCTCCTATACTTCGGATAAGACTCGTCGGACCGAGTAACCGGCATATATCACCTCCGCACCACTTGCCTTACATAGTGCTCCACCTTATTGATTATTCTCAATCCATTGCCATCTTCCCACAGACGACGCCAGTGTTAAAAGTGTGCTTTTCTTTCACAGACACTTTTAAACTTTTTTGGGTTCTTGGGGATGGTAGGGGTCTGATAAATCAGAGGCCCTGTATCTTATTTTCCCACTCAACTTATCAAGCAAGTAGTACATTAATGTTCAGTATCGAATTCTCTATACAGGTTTACTGTTCACACTCGTGTTAAGCTTTTTCACAGTATGTAACGCACGAATTACTAATTAACGCCGCACAGACTTATTATCGACAACATATCGTTACTTCATTAATCACCAATTAATGTAACTTAACAAGGTAAGAGTAACAGTACTCAGAATTAAGGAATGTTGCACTACGACGTCTCCACAGGCCGCAAATCGCCTAGACAGACAGTCTGGCGATCTCGTCTCCTCGCTACCGGAGAACCACCGTAATGCCTTTTCATTAATTGATCAAAAGATACAACACTTTGCTACGACCTTTCGGTGCATGCGGTAATGGAAAATAGGAATTACATAATGCCAATCCGGCGACCTTACAAAACCAAGTGTAAGTCATTTGAAAGTATTTAGTTGTGTATGTTATGTACATGTACCTAGTGAAGTGAGATCAAAGCTTGATGTGAAATCAGAAAAGTGTATATTTATTGGTTCTGCAGATACTAAAAGAGGATATAGATGTTATAATCCTCACACCAATAAGGTGGTTGTTTCAAGAGATGTAAATTTTGATGAATCACTTTCATGGTATGTAGATAAGAAAAGTTTGCAGGTCATAAATGGAGATGAAGAAGATACAGGTGAAGGAGATGAGTGCTTACCTCAGCCCACAAGAAGTTTAAAAGATGAGAAAAGTGGTTTGGATGAAGAAAGAGAGCTACCTTTCAATGGAAGATTAAGGCAAGAGTCACCTCCAAGTGTTAAAAGTAAAGGTAAACTCAAACTTGTTGAAGTTAATGATGAAGGAGAGGAAATAAGTGATGTATGTGAGTATGGAGAATCATCAAAGGTTCCTAATAAGAAAGGAAGAGCATCTACATTGGAGGTAAGAAGAACTTCAAGAGTGAGTAAGCAACCTCAAAGGTACACTTATGAATCTTTCATGAATACTCATTATGCTTTTATGAAAAAAGTTGAGCAGGAAAATGAACCCACATGTTATGATGAGGCAAAAGGAGATGAAAAATGGGAGAAAGCAATGAGAGAAGAAATGGAAGCACTACAAGATAACAAGACTTGGAATTTAGTTCCAAAGACACCAAAACAAAAGTTAATTGGTTGCAAGTGGGTTTTTAAGATTAAAAGAAATAGTGATGGTAGTGTGTCAAGATATAAGGCTAGACTTGTAGCAAAAGGATATAATCAAACTCAAAGATTGAACTATGAGGAAACATTTAGTCCAGTAGCAAACATGGCAACGGTGGGAACTTTGTTGGATTTAGCTACAAGTAAAAGGTGGAATATATATCAACTTGATATAAAGAATGCCTTTCTTAATGGTGAGGTAAATGAAGAAGTGTATATGTCACAAACAGATGGTTATGTGGATGCAAAATGTCCTAATCATGTATGCAGGTTAAAGAAGGCATTGTATGGTCTTAAACAGGCACCAAGGGCATGGAATGCAAGGTTGGTAAAGTATCTTATGCTGCAACGATACACAGTGAGTCATGCTGATCCTTCAATTTATGTAAAACATGTAGATAACATGTGTGTCGATGTATGCATTTATGTGGATGACTTGTTGATTATAGGGAATGATGCAAAAGCAATTGAAGAGATAAAATGTAATTTGGGAAAGGAATTTAAAATTTCAGATCTTGGTTTGCTTAGATACTTTCTTGGGATTGAAATTGTGTATGGCGATGAAGTTATGTGGTTGATACAGAGAAAGTATATATGTGATATGCTGAAAAGGTTTGGTATGCAGGAATGTAAATTTGTTTCTAATCCAATGGAATGTAATGTAAAGTTGAGTGCAAAGGAAGGTGATGAGTTGCATGATATGAATGCATATAGATCCATGGTAGGATCTTTGATTTATGCAACAAAAACTAAACTTGATATATGCTATGCAGTGGGAGTATTGTCACAATTTATGCATGAACCTAGAGTACCTCATGTGCATGCAGCAAAAAGAGTGCTTAGGTATTTGAAAGGTACCATGAATGAAGGATTATTTTATAGTCATGATGCTGATCTAACTCTTAAAGTCTTTAGTGATGCAGATTGGGCTGGAAGCAAAGATGACAGAAGATCCACAAGTGGATATGTGGTAATAGCAAGAAACAAGACATTAACATGGAGTTCAAAGAAACAGCCTACAATTGCTTTATCTTCTATAGAGGTTGAGTATAGAGGTTTAGCATTGGCTACTACTGAGGTTATGTGGTTTCAAAAGTTGTTTCATGACTTGAATGTGTAGGTTGATGTACCACTGGTATATGGGGATAACTTGAGTAGCATTCATATGACCTCAAATCCTATTTTTCATGCTAGAACAAAGCATATAGAGGTTCACTATCATTATGTCCGAGAGAAGGCCATAAACAATGAAGTACAAGTTTCTTTTGTGGGATCAAAGGATCAAGTTGCAGATATCTTCACCAAATCCTTAGATGGACCAAAGCTTCAAAGATTCAACTATATTCTTGGCATGAAGGAAATACCCTTTGAAACTTGAGGGGGAGAATGTTGCGAACATTTGTTTTATGTAGGGTACAAGTTTCAAATTATGTAAATACCTTTGGGAAGTCTTCAAATACTTCAAGAAGGTTCATATTATTCATAAAATATAGCCAAAACACCACGTGATCTCTAGAACATGGTGAGTCAAATTAGTGAGTCACAAGGGAGCTGTAGTAGTGTCCTAGTGGAAGGTCGATGTGGCTAGTTCTCAAAGTCCATCAATACTTTGCTTATTTGAGCACTTGAGTCATGTAATATCTCCACCCAAGTGTCTGTGAAGAGAGATGGTGGATGCAATCCAAAGATGAGTAGGTGCCGCTACAACCAGCTTCACACCAGCCAACTGAGACTTCAGAGTTGATTATTAGACCCTTTGAGCTTCCTAAATCCACCAAAATATCAGCCAAGTACTTTGGAACATGTATCCCAAAAGTTTAAGTCAAGACAGACTAGTTGCGAAATGACTAGCTCCCAAAACTTGCTATTTTTGGACATACACCTGCTGGAAAAAATGAACAGTGCTCTCAACCTGGAAGGAATTAGAAAAATTACTTTTGGGCATAGCAAATAGACTTAGCAAGCTTCCTATTCCAAGTTAAAACACTTCAAATGATGGACTGAGCACTGAGAACAAGTTTCATCAAGTTCTGGAACATTCCCATAATTCTCGGGGCTCTGCAGAGATAGACCAGTAAGCAGTAAAATGCAGATATCTCCAAAAGTATAAATCCAATGACCTTGAAAATTTATAGGTAGAAACTAGACAGTAAGAGCTATCCAACTTACTTTAAAACACTGAAAAAGGTTCAGTAAAACTCGAGATATGACCTTCTGAAGTTACTGCTCTGAGTGAGTATAGCAGAGAACAAAACAGAGAGGTAGATGATAATAAATGTATAGATTCACATATGATTACAACCACATTGGCAATGAATCTTTGCACAATGGGAGTAGAATGATAGAGCTATGGAGTAAGCTCTTCAATCTCTACAAAATGACATGAAGTGGTCACGTACAAGGCTTGCTAATCGCCTCTTCCTTCTTGCTCCTTTTATAGCAATTCTTGGAGGGAGTTTTGAATTCGAATTCGAATGGCTCCACCTAAAAGTGATCCCCAAAGTTAGGAGAGATTCCCTCAGCTCAAAAATTCGTGATTTTGGTAGTTGGAGCCACGAATTTGCTTTTACATCATGGATGAGGTAAGCCATCCTTTTACTTTTTTCTTTTTCCATTTACAAGAGATAAAATGTACTCTTTTACAAGAGGTGTTCACATGACTACTCATGTGACTTACAAATGAGGATAATATCAAGCATATCAAGCATGTAGGCTTGGGCAAAATGCACCAACAGCTCCCCCTCAAGCCTAACATGCTTGGCCTCCAAATAAGTCTTCAATTGTCCTTGATTTCCTGCAAACCAATCATCAACTTGAATCTACTTAATTTCGTACCATCAAGAGCTTTCGTCAACATGTCTGCACATTGCATATCTGTAGAGACGTAGGATAGTTGAATATCCTTGCTCATTAGCTTCTCCCTTACATAATGGTAGTGGACTTCAATATGCTTGGTTCTAGCATGGTATACCGGATTAGCTGCTAGATGTAGTGAGCTTGTGTTGTCACCAAAAATGTGAGGTGTTGAAGAATGAAGTCCAAGATCTGTGTACAAAGATTTTAACCACATGATTTCTTGAGTTGCATTAGCCAAACCTCTATATTCAGCTTCAGTAGAAGATAATGCCACGGTTGGTTGCTTCTTCGATGACCAAGAAATGATTTTTGAACCTGCAAATGATATATACCCTGATGTGCTTCTTCTATCATCTTTAGATCCGGCCCAATCTGCATCTGAGTAGACCTTTAGCTCAATATCTGAAGTAAATGAATAAAACAAACCTTCATTCATGGTCCCCTTTAGGTACTTGAGGACTCGCTTGGCCGCTTCCATATGTGGTCTTCTCGGCTTATGCATAAACTGACTCAATATGCTAACACTATAGCATATATCCACCCTTGTGAGTGTTGCATAGTTCAAACTTCCAACCAAGCTTTGATAGCTTGTGATGTCTTCAATTGGCTCTCCTTCATAAGCACTAAGCTTATGATTTTGCTCCATAGGTGTACCTGCACACTTGGTATTTTCCATCTTGAACTTGACGAGCATGTCATGGACATACTTCCTTTGTGTGATGTATATACCTGAATCTGTGTAGATCAACTCCAATCCAAGAAAATAAGTGAGTGGTCCGAGGTCACTTATTTTGAACTCCTCCTTCATTTGACTCTTTACCTGTTTGATTCCTTCAAGATCATTGCCTGTGATAATAATATCATCAACATACACACATAAATAGATCACTTCAGATCCATTCCTCTTTATGAACAAAGAGGTATCCGCCTTGCTAGCTTTGAATCCTTGGTCCTGCAAATAAGTAACCAATCTGAAATTCCAAGCTCTTGGAGCTTGCTTCAATCCATACAAAGCTTTCTTTAGTTTGCATACATAGTTAGGATGATGTGCATCCTCATATCCAGGAGGTTGTGCCATATACACTTCCTCAGAAATCCATCCATTCAAGAAAGCATTCTTTACATCAAGTTGATAATGATTCCAATTTCTAGATGCAGCAAGACTAATGAGAACCCTAATTGTAGGCATTTTTGCAACAGGAGAGAAAGTCTCCTCATAATCAATACCATGGGTTTGAGCAAACCCTTTAGCAACTAACCTTGCTTTGTGTCTATTTATACTTCCATCTGGATTCTTCTTGATTTTGTATATCCATCGAGATCCGATTATCTTCATAGATGGCTTGTTAGGTACAAGCTCCCAAGTGTCATTCTCCTTCAAGGCTTCCATTTCTTCATCCATTGCATCTCTCCAAGCTTTCTTGCTTTGTGCTTCTTCGAATGTGTTAGGTTCTTCATTGGTTGAATCCTTTGCAATGTAGATTGAGTGCTTGGTGACCAAAGAAGTATCATAACCAAACCTCTCTGGTTTCTTCTTCTCCCTCGAAGACCTTCTAAGTGGTTGATGTGAGCTCTCGGGTCCATATGTAGCATCCTGCATCTTTGCTTTACCTTTGTTCTTCCATAGCTTTAGTCTTTCCAAGTCTTCTAGGTCAATCTCCGAATCACTTTCTTCAATCTGCTTTGGCTCCTTTGGTTGAAGTGATGGAAAATCTTCATCCAAGTCATATGGGAGCTTCACTTTCCTGTCATCATCAAACCATGATTTGTTTTCATCAAAAATTACATCTCTACTCACAGAAAATCCTTTATTGGTTGGATTGTACAATCTATATCCTTTTTGGTTTTGATCATAACCAATGAATACACACTTCTCTGCCTTGGGATCCAATTTCCCTCTTACTTGAGAAGGAATGTGAGCATAGGCTAAGCATCCAAAGATTTTACAATGCTCTAGACTAGGTCTTCTTCCATTCCACACTTCATATGGAGTGGTTCCATCTAGTGACTTAGATGGAAGTCTATTTATGAGATATGTGGCTGTCGACACAGCCTCTGCCCATAGGTAGTTCGCCAATCCCTTTTCGTTGAGCATGGACCTTGCAGCTTCGACGATAGCTCTATTCCTCCTCTCTGCTACACCATTGAGTTCAGGTGTATACCTTGTAGTGACTTCCCTTTTAATGCCTCTTTCATGCAAGAAGGCATCAAATTCAGAAGAGAAGTATTCTCCTCCACCATCTGATCTGAGTCTTTTCAAAGTCCTACCTGTTTGATTTTCAACAAGAGCAATATACTTCTTAAAGCAATTAAACACTTCATCCTTGTGCTTCATGAAAAACAGAATGGTCCACCTGCTACAATCATCTATGAAAGACACATAATATCTTGAGCCTGATATAGATGGCTCCTTACTTGGACCCCACACATCCGTGTGCACTAGATCCAAAGGATTTTGATACATATATCCTTTCTTATTGAAAGGTTGTCTATGAGCCTTGCCGAGTTGACAAGCTTCACACTTATAAATCATGTGTTGCCTTGTGATATTAGGCAAACCAAGTACACTTTGGTCCCTGCAAATCTGTTTGAGTGTCCTCTCACCAATGTGAGCAAGCCTTTTGTGCCATATCTCCAACTCTGTTAGAGTTTGAGATCCATAGCTAAACAAAGCTATGTTCTTTGTATCTTCCACTTCAAAAGTGAAAAGCCTTCCTGTCTTTTCTCCTTTGGCAATCCTTCGAAAGCCTTGCCTTGGGTCTTCAACATATGCTCCAAATCGATTGAATCTAACCTGCAATCCTTTTTCAACAATCTGTCCAACACTTATTAAATTTTTGGTAATTGTAGGGACATACAAGACTTTGCTTAAGAGGTTCATATTCCCATCTGATGTCTTCACATTACCTATCTTCTCCACTGAGTGCTTTGTGTCATCTCCTGTCTGCACTTCATGCTTGTTATGAGGATCTTCCAAATCAGAAAGTAAAGCCACATTTCCTGCTACATGGTTCGAGCATCCCGAATCAATGTAAAATATGTGATCATCATCCTTACCCTTCTTTGTTGATAGATTCATAATCAATAATGAATCTTCTTGACTTTGGTCCTCTGCATAGTTATTGTAATCTCTTCTTCCTCTATGGCCACTTTGATAGTTGTTGTTGTTGTTGTAATTGTTGTTGTAGTAGTTGTTGTTGTTGTAGCCTCCATTGTACCTACCTCTATTTGATCCATAGCCACCTCTATTGAATCCTCTTCCTCTTGAGTTCTTTGGATTCCTGAAACATTCTTCAGTAGTATGGTTAGATAAGCCACATATGTTGCAAGGTTGAGATGATTGGAATCTCCCCCTGCCTTGCTTTCCACCTCTGCCTCTTCCTCTAGCTCGTCCTCTACCTGCAAAGTTTGCTTGGAAAGAGCTTCCTTCATCTTCATTCTTTCTATTCTTTGACTTGTCCTTGACCTTAGCTTTATCAGAATATAAGGCAGAAGTTTGATTACCTCTTGAGGACTCACCACCTTTGCTAATCTTTGCTTCATGAGTGAAGAGTTGGCCCATGAGTGTGTTGAGGTCGGGTACATGCATATCCATGTATAAATCCATGGCTGTTGTGAATGACTCCCACTTGTCGTCTGCTTTGATTCCATTCATGATTTGTCTTATGATTTGCTCCTCTTCAATTACCTCTCCAATGCTTCCAAGTTGGTCGGAAATCTCCTTCATCTTTGTGACATAATCAGTCACATTTTGCTTCGGGCTTTTCTTCATTGTTGTGAACTCCATCCACAATTGGTTCTTCCTTGCTCGAGTGTTGGAAGAGAAGAAAGAAGCAAGTGCATTCCAGGTTTCTCTTGATGTCTTGCATCCCTTGACATGAGGTAAAAGAAAATCAGAGATTGAGTTTAGAATATAGGACCTTGCAAGTGCATCCTTCGAACACCAATTCGAAAGTCCTTCCACTTCTTCATGTGATGGTTGCCCTTTGTTCCTCATGGTTGGCATTGCTTCATCTCCGGATATGAATCCATATAGATTCCTTCCTTGAAGGTAAGCCTCCATCCTTAGAGACCATGCCGGGTAGTTGTTTCGATCCAATTTGTCAATTGTTTATGGAAATCCATCTCCCATGTTGCTTGACTATGCTCTGATACCACTGTGAAGAGAGATGGTGGATGCAATCCAAAGATGAGTAGGTGCCGCTACAACCAGCTTCACACCAGCCAACTGAGACTTCAGAGTTGATTATTAGACCCTTTGAGCTTCCTAAATCCACCAAAATATCAGCCAAGTACTTTGGAACATGTATCCCAAAAGTTTAAGTCAAGACAGACTAGTTGCGAAATGACTAGCTCCCAAAACTTGCTATTTTTGGACATACACCTGCTGGAAAAAATGAACAGTGCTCTCAACCTGGAAGGAATTAGAAAAATTCCTTTTGGGCATAGCAAATAGACTTAGCAAGCTTCCTATTCCAAGTTAAAACACTTCAAATGATGGACTGAGCACTGAGAACAAGTTTCATCAAGTTCTGGAACATTCCCATAATTCTCGGGGCTCTGCAGAGATAGACCAGTAAGCAGTAAAATGCAGATATCTCCAAAAGTATAAATCCAATGACCTTGAAAATTTATAGGTAGAAACTAGACAGTGAGAGCTATCCAACTTACTTTAAAACACTGAAAAAGGTTCAGTAAAACTCGAGATATGACCTTCTGAAGTTACTGCTCTGAGTGAGTATAGCAGAGAACAAAACAGAGAGGTAGATGATAATAAATGTATAGATTCACATATGATTACAACCACATTGGCAATGAATCTTTGCACAATGGGAGTAGAATGATAGAGCTATGGAGTAAGCTCTTCAATCTCTACAAAATGACATGAAGTGGTCACGTACAAGGCTTGCTAATCGCCTCTTCCTTCTTGCTCCTTTTATAGCAATTCTTGGAGGGAGTTTTGAATTCGAATTCGAATGGCTCCACCTAAAAGTGATCCCCAAAGTTAGGAGAGATTCCCTCAGCTCAAAAATTCGTGATTTTGGTAGTTGGAGCCACGAATTTGCTTTTACATCATGGATGAGGTAAGCCATCCTTTTACTTTTTTCTTTTTCCATTTACAAGAGATAAAATGTACTCTTTTACAAGAGGTGTTCACATGACTACTCATGTGACTTACAAATGAGGATAATATCAAGCATATCAAGCATGTAGGCTTGGGCAAAATGCACCAACAGTGTCTACCACAAATTTAGATGTATTAAGAAGGTTTTAGATTAATTCCCCATGCTATAAAAAGAGGAGAGAAGTCGTGATCTTTTGGGATGTCTAAGAGAGTCATATGTGTATCTCTACGCTGCTATAGTTTTGTATGTAGAGATTGCATAGCTTGTATCTCCCTCGTTATATATCCAAATTACATGTTTGATAGTTCATTTGAAAGCTCTTACTGTCTTCTTTCATAATCTAAAGTTTCATAATCATTGGATTTGTGAGCTGAGAGCAGTACTCTCTGCAAGTAGTGTGTGCTCTCGGGTTTCACCCCTGCTGAAGGTCTCCATTAAACCTCAAACTTGCAGAGGTCATATCTCCTTGTGTACTTATCCAAATTGAATGTTCTTTGGCTCATTGGAAAGCTCTTGGTCTCTAGTATATGTGCCAGTAGAGAACAATAAGCTCTGCAAGCATGATAGGTTTTTTGTGATGAAGTTTGTGAGAAAGTCAACTTATTCCTAGGGGGTTCCACCTACTTCTAGCTATATTTTGGAGGTCAATAAACTCCAACATACCAAGCCATAAATTTTGATTCCTATCAAAGATCTTCCCCAAGATCATGAAATAAAACCCAAAAAGAAAGACCAAGGAAGAGTTAATAATCCTTCTTACATGCTTAAGTCACATATTGAGCGAGCGACAGATCTAAACCAAGTCCTTGAAAAGCACGTTCTCAATAGTGTGATTGAATTCACACTAGAGGAATTGTTAGGTATAGCAAAGAGAGAATTCTTAGAGGTGATAATCCACCTTCTAGGGTGCAAGCGACAACCAATAATTGATAGCCAAGAAGTTGAAAGAATGGAAGAAGATCTACCTACTCATACATTGCAAGCACATGTTCAAGAAGAAAGAAATTTGATTGACCAAATTGAATGTATTGCACACCCTTGTGCACATGAAGAAATGCTTTTGGATAGGAATACTTTTGAAACTGTTCCATCAAGCCACTATTCGAAAGGACCATTGGGCTTGAGCTAGGACGGAGACATTGGTAAAATTGGACAGGGTTAACTCTCCTGTGGTTGCCCTAATTGACCATGGATCAGAGATCAACCTTATGTCCAAAGATCTCTACCAAAAAGGGAAATTGCTAATTGATATGCAACCAAGCTAGAGGATTCGCGCAGGCAATACGATGCCAAGGGAGCTTTTTGGAGCATGCCCATAGGTACAAGTTACAATTGGTGATGTGAGTGACTATCATAACTTCTTTGTTCAAGATCATTCAAGTTACGCACTAATACTCGATCAACCTTACATTACCGCTCTAAGGATGGAAACGAGATCATGGACGATGGCTCGGCCTATGCTAGGATTTGCAGTAAGAATGGAAAGAAGGCCGTTCAGTTCATGACAGTGTGTGTCGACCACATTGGGAATAGGACTTCACTGAGAACAAGGCCTATTCCCAACGAGATTGGAGATCAAAGGTTTTGAAAGAGGCTTTCATAATTTGGGACTATGAAAGCTTAAATGATAAAAATCTCCCGAGTGTACATATTTTTAAATCTAGTTTTTTAGCACTTTCATTAAGTTCATTTCAATTTTGCATGTTTTTTGAACTTAAGAAATGGGAAAAATAGTATGTGTCAGACATCCAAAGAAACTTCAATAAAGAATTTTCTGTCGAAACAAAATATAAAACAGCTGAGAAAAAAGTAAAACCAGTGGCAATTCTAATTCCTGATTATAGTAATCAACTTATAGATAGTGTGAAAGGCCACCACATCTTAGATATAAGAGGAGAATAGGTCATGAATTTACCAAAGAAACACTCGAGAAGATTAAGATAGGAGGAGATGAATTCCTTAACAAAGAGGAAAGGAAATATTTTTTTTAGATGATAGGTAGACATGGGAAATCCTTTTCTTTTGATTCCCATGAGATAGGTTGTGTAGATCCTTCGGAGGTGGCACCAATGATCATATTCACAATTCCTCATATACCATGGAATCCCCGAGGGATTCCAGTTCCAAAGGCCAACATTTCAAAGCTTATTGATCTATTAACTGAGAAGATTAGAATGGAAATACTTGAGCCATCAAGTGCACCCTATTCTAATGGATGGTTTACTGTTCCTAAGAAGAATGGGTTTTTGAGATTTATACAGGATCTACAACCTGTCAATAAAGTGAGAATCTGGAATATGGGAACTGAACGAGTTGTAGATGAGTATGTTGAAGCTTTCTTAGGAAGATCTATCTATTCAATGGGGGATCTGCATTTTGGATATGACCAATTCTAGTTAGCCTTAGAGAGTCAAAATTTGACGACTATGAGAACTCCACTAGGACTTGTGCACATGTGTACCTTGCCACAAAGAGCAACGAACTCAGTGGCTCATGTGATGAATGATATGCACAAGGTGCTTAGGTACTTTATCCCTCACTTGACCATGCCATTCATTGATGACATACCAATTAACAGATGAGAAGAGAAAGATAGGATCAAGATTCTTGATGAGAGTGGATATCGAAAATTTGTTAGAGATCACAGTAATGATTGTGAGACCATTCTTAGTCGACTGGAGGAGGTACACTTAACATTGTCTGCTGAGAAATAAGTATTCGGAGTGCAGGAAGTATTAATTGTAGGAAGTCTTTGTGGACCGAAAGGGAGGAAGCCATGCCCCAAGAAGGTAGACACCATTCAAAATATGAAAGAGGTTTGCTCCTCGATTAGTGAAGTGAGGAGATTTCTTGGGGCATGTGTTTTCTATGTTGTATGAATTCCTCACTTTACCCATGTAGTTGATCCACTCTATCAATTATTGAGAAAGGGGCAAAGATTTCAATGGAAGGACATTCATACACATGCTATGAGAAAACTGAAGAAAGCACTTGTTGAGGCTCCATTACATAGAAAGGCTGATTATACTAATGATAGGCCCATTTTCATTACAATAGATACAAGCCCAATAGGAATAGATTGGGCAATTGGTCAGGAGGATGAGCATGGACAAAGAGTTGCCATCCGATTTGGAGCCAAGGTCCTGAATCTTCGTCAGAGAGGCAAAAAGGCATTTGAGACAATTCTCTTAGATGTATCCAAGTGATAGAAGTGCTTGCGTAGAATCATCGACATCACAATAACGTTACTATTGATGAGATCATGAACCATAAATTTGTTATCAACAAAGAGTACATGAATCTTGGCACTCGCAATAGTAGGAATCAAAATCAAATTCTTCTTGATACGAGGTAAATATATTGCATTATTTAGATAAACAATACCTCCATGTCAAGAAGTAAGTTGAATATCTCTAACTCCAATAATAGGGTAAGAAGCATTGTTTTCACATACACTATGTCCTTCCTTGGGTGCATCTCACAAAGATCATCTTTCAAAGATGCAAAATTTCTTTTGCTTGAAGTGATATTCTTTGAAGCATCAATATCAAAAAACAAATCAGAATTAGCCTCACTCACAATCATGCATGTAGAATGTGATGATGAATAATAATGACATGTTACAACACATGCCTAAACATCTTGTGCAACATTATCTTCATCATTATTTGCATTAGATGTATTGTCAACAATAGTCATGCAAGGTTCTTTCTTCTTTTCACTATGCTTGGCAAGTTCTCTATATTCATCAATGGTGTGTCCAACCCTTTGACAATACTTGCATCTCTTCTTCTTTTGAATATTACCATCAAGAGAGGAGGAAGTGGAAGAGGAAGAGTGATGCATGAATCCAAATCTCAACCACATTTTCTCTTTTGTGGAATAACAAGTGCTTGTGTTCCCTCAAGAAAACCCCTTCTTTCCACTCTTGCTTGCTCATCTTCCAAACGAAGAGACAAAACCTTAAGAAACTTAAGTGTATTTGGATTTCCTTTTGCAACCTAACAGTGTAGTAGCAAAACTTTGAAAAGATTTCCACAATCCTTTGAGTAGAGTAGAAATGCATGATGCATCTAGAATGATCTCATCAATGTTTGCTAATTCCTCTTTCAAGTCTTTGATGCATGTAGAATATACATCCATTGACTCATTTGTGAGAAACACATGCTTCATTATGCACTGCATAAGAGGCAAGTGTATCCCATGCTTCTCTCCAAGTAGTGCATGACTAAATGTGTGGAACAATATGCCGCTTCACAAAAAGGGCAATCAATGCATGAGCTTGAGCATCCCTTCCATCCCATCTAAGATTCATGCATGTAGCTGAAGAAGGGATGATCAATGTAAGTGAAGAAGATCATGAATCTATGACAATAGGCTGCATAGTAGAAGAATCATTGGGTCACTTGTGGCCATCTACCACTATGTTCCATATTTTCTTTGCAACAAGAAGATACTTGGTTGTGTAAGAGTGCACTTGATATTTGGTCCTAAAAATCTCATTCCTATATTGAAGCATGCCAAAAATGTCATTCTTGCTTTTTGTTACACTAAAGAACTCAAAAGTAGCTAGATACGAACTTCAACAAATCTAAAATGTAGCTCACAAACTCTAATTCTATTAGAAGCTCTAACTATTTGAACATCTTTGAAAGAGGGGTAGAATCCTAGTGCACTTGCTACAAATGATGTGTGAGTGCTTAACTTTGTATATCTATGCTTCAGAATGTAGTTGCATTGTAAAATGTATGTATAATGTCATGAAAAAAAAAATGATTTGAGGAGTTGAACTTGCTCTAGACCATTTTTAGGTGTGTGAGTGAGTGAGAAGCATGAATAGAAGTACATATAATAGGGAGCAATGAGATTGAAGCATAGATACACACAAATGGCTAGAAGAGCTTTCTATCAATAGATGATGAGTAATATCAAAATGGGAAAAGTGAGAGCTATAAACTTCCAACCAACACTAGAGTAAATAGTGACCATGTATATGGAAACAATTCACATTAAAGCTACTCTAGGGACACATAAGTGTTATAATGAGGAATACGAGGAGTCGAGAAGTGTGTGCACCAAAGAGTGGGGATGTGGACTATGCATGAAGACCAAGATGTGGAATACAAGTGAATTCACTTCAAGTAAATTATTGTACACAAAAAGAAATGACAAGTTGAGATTTTAAGAGGAAATACAAAGAAAACAACTTCAAATCTATTTTACCAATTGGTAGGGAGGTAAAGTTGATAAACAAATGAAATAAATGTATAATCTCCTTAAGAAAAAACAGCTCAAGGAGTTTATCCCGTGCATGATCAACTAGCATGGGGTGTAGTGCACCATTGACAAAGAGAACTTGAACTTCACCATAAATCATTTCACTACAATATTAGGGGTTTTCACTCCAGTTTCTATACTACAAAGCCATGAATGCATGGCCTTCACCACTGTTCTCAAGAAACAAAAGGATTTGGAATGGTGTATACAATCTTATGGAAGCCCCCATCTCGGAGATAGATATTTTTTCCCCAATCCAGTGACTTCCTACAAGCAAGAGCCCATGTTTGGACAAACTACAAACAAATTCTTTAAGAACTTCAAGAGTGTTTTGAGGAACCCACTCCACCTGGTATGGAACAAAGCTATGCAATTCAATGCTTTTCCCAACTATCTTATTGAAAGTGTGATAAAGTTGATTCACAAAAAAGACTAAAAAAAGGAAAAAAAATGGTGGCCTATGACTATGCTGCAGACGTGTTATAAAATTTTTTTCGAAGGTCTGTGCTAATCAAATTAATGAGCATCTACACATTTGGAAGAGGGAAGATAAAAAAGGGTTCATTTAAGGTAGCTATATCCTATAGATGACCTTGGATGTGTGGGAAGGCATAGAATTTGCTAAGGATTCTTTCGAAGACATCATCTTTCTTAAGATAGATTTTGATAAAGCATATGATTTCCTTGAATGGGACTTCATTATACAATCTTTCAAAGATTTGGGATGTGGGACTACTTATCAAAATGGTGGTTGCATTGACTGGAAATGCAATGACTCAGATCAATGTCAATGGTAAGACCTCTCAAAGGATAAAACTTAAGTGTAGAAAGTTCTTCTAGATGGGGAATTGCAATGGGAAGAGTATGACCAAGGTCAATTGGTCCACATGTCTTGCCCAGAAAGATGATGGTGGGTTGGGCATTCTAGACATTAGTGACATGGTTGATAGAATGGTTGCCAAGTGGATGATCAAGTCTTGGAGCAACCTAGATACATCTTGGGAAAAGCTGATTTTTAGAAACTAGAATTCTCTTACATTGGTTGGTCTCGCTTGATGGAAGGGACATGAGTTACCCACCTTATTATTTCTCCTATCATAGTGTCCCCCAAGGGTTCAGATTTAGTTTGCTCCCTATGAAAGGTTGGAACAAGATAAGCCATTCATCAAGGTTAATGAGTACTGGAAGTGGGTTGTGGGGATTAGACAAAACGATTCTATTTGGTTCCCTATTGGTGTCATAAACAATATTGAAGTGGAGAACTTCCAAAGGGCAAAGAATCTTTGGAATAAAGGATTTTGTATGTGGAAACACCTTGGGAATCAAGATACAAGACACTCGATCAGATATGAAGACATTGATCCCTCAAGGGGTGTTGAGTATGATGAGTGGTGCCTTCTCAAACATAGAATGAATTCTTGGGATATCTCTAAGGTGTGCCTTCTAATGGGATAAGATCCCCCAACTATAGAAGGATTAAGATGAACCAATCGTAACACAAATGATAAGACACCTTGAATTAAGAACCATCTAGAATTACATGTTCCTCTTAATAGGAGATGGTATTTGAACTCGCTCAGTATCTCATGGCAACTTAAGTTCATGGATTTATGGCATCCTCTCATTGATACAAAAAAAATTGGTTCTTAGGTGGAAGATTTTCCATAGGGGAATTAGGACCAATGTTAAAGCTAACCAAATTTGTCGGGTTTGTTAGTAGTGTAAGGATTGCCTCAATTTTCATGAAGACATTGGGTATCTCTTCTTTGATTGCCCCAAGAGGCATTCGGTTTGGATGAATGTCACCAAGATTATGAATCTATTGAATCACATCAACTACAAGTAAGTGATTCTTGGGGAAGTGTTATGTTGCTCTTTGTCCTTGTGGAACACCATGAAGGGGGAGGTAATATGGAGGATTTGCAAATAAATATGTGCAGATAAGTTTGAGGAAATCCCAAAAGAGTATTTGATTAATAAATCACTTGACATTTTAGGAAAAAGAATGAAGAACTCTTAAATGAACCCTCCTTTTAGACACCATAGGACTTTCAAGAAAACAATAAGATCAAAAGCAAGTGGACCGCCCATAAGGTAGAAAACTCTTCATCAAGCATATTTTTAACTCTCCCTAATACCTTTCACTCCCACCATACCTTGGTGGTTATAATTCCATAGACAACACTCTAGCTCCCGATTATCCTTTGCTTCCGAGCAGAACCCTATTCGCTTCACTTCTTCCCCTACTTTGTGGGATAAGAGGGATCCCAAGAGAAATATGCCTATTCACTATACAAACCTAGTGAAATCTTCTACTTTAATGAAAGCATAGACATATTTGGTGCAACGTGTCCTTTCCCTTCATATGTTCTCTTCTCCTACAAACACTCAAGCCCTTTTGAATAATCCCCCAACACTTACAAAGAAAAGCTTCTCCATGATATTTTTGTTGGTGCAAATGCCAAGCCTTCACACTTGGCTAGGCATAAGAAGAGCTATGTGCAAACATTGGAAGAACCACATGAACCATTGCTTATGATTTTTACCATTAACCATTGTAAAAGTCACTTGATTTGGAAGAATCTTGTAAAGCCACTAAACTTGTGGAGTTAGGAGAACAATATATTAGGAGCTCTCATGAGAAAATATCTCCTCATTTAGAGGAAGAATGTTTAGGTGGAAGATCATTTGAATTTCAAATTCAAATATGAATAATCTCTCTATAAATGAGACTTGTAAACTCGCGGCCAGAGAGCCCCCATTTATTGAACATATTGCAGATCATTTGGTAACTTTGAGAGGCTTACACTATATCCTACTCCTATCACTTTCATTGGGCATAATATTCATGCCAATGATCATGTATAACATTGTTACATAATACATTATATCATTGATCATGTTTATTTGCTTCTCTGACATGTTCACTCAGAACAGTATACTTTGAATGCTCATATCTCAGTTGTTGGAGAATTCCTCTCCTAATCGCAGCGGAAAGTGTAGAAGATCTTCTCAGGATGAAGACTCTTGCCAACAGCAGAACCTTCAAATGAAAACTGGTACCAACTGAAATATCCAATGAACTTGAAACTTTGGTCACTCAAACTAGACACCTAGAGCTTTCAAATGAGATATCAAACACTCAATTTGGAGTAGATTTGAGTTGTCAACTATTTAATTCAAAACAGACTACCTGTCCACTCAGTTAGGCTAAAAACTAGACTTCACTAAAACCTGAATAACTCCGAGAGCATAAAGAATTTCATAAAACTGTTCTAGACAGAGGAAGTACTCAAGATAAGCTTTCCAACGAATGTTTAGACACTAAATTTGGATACATATGTTGAGAGATATGACTCTCACAAGTAGACTACCCAAAAATGGGTGTGCGGCTGGACACAGCTGAAAACTGGACTTCACTAAAACCTAAATAACTCAGAGAGCATAAAGAATTTCACAAAACTGTTCTAGACGGAGGAAGTACTCAAGATAAGCTTTCCAACAAATGTTTAAACACTAAATTTGGATACATATGTTGAGAGATATGACTCTCACAAGTAGACTACCCAAAAATGGGTGTGCGGCTGGACACACTCTATGAGAGTGAACTGAACGAAATGACTCAAACCAAATGAAGTAGATACAAGGGGGCTTCCACGCCTTCTTGCTCTCTCATTGAGTGTGCTCCCTTGCTTCTTTTATAGCCAAGTGACCAAAAACTCTCATGATGAGTTTGAGAGCTCTTTTCCATCATTTCTCCACTACTTTGGATAGCCACTCCTCTTACAATTCAGATTTTGGATTTGATTCTCTTTTGAATGATTCTCTTTTGGCCTCCACTACTTGCTGAAGTAAATGCTTCTATTTTTCATTTTTGTATTTTCCTTCTACTTGAAGAAAATCCTTTTTGCAAAAATATATACGAGCTTACTTCTTTATTTTTAACATCAGCCACCTCCATAATTTTTCAAGTTCTGTAGCTTGTTTGAACCCGGTCAAAGTCTACATCAATTGAAAAAATTTTGAACGCATTTAATTCAGCTAATTGGGAGAAAAGTGCCTCAAAGTGGTCACTGGTCATTCTCTCCACATCTTCCAAAAAGTCGGGGGTAAGGCCTCAATTGTTAAATTGATTTCTCTGTGTATAATCAATCATTTTAAGTGATTCCACTTGGAAACATTAGATCTATAAGTTACTTAGATACCCTCAGAAGGATTGTATCTCATTGCTATTGTACTGTGTGAGTACTGAGCAAAACGTCTAGCAGGTATGAAGACCAAAATAGCATGTTTTTGGTCACAAGCTAGTTGCAAACTTATTTGTTTTGATCTAATTGGTTGAAGCATCATTTCCAAAGTACATAGGTATTTTATTTATGTCATTTCCAAGCTAAGAGGGCCCACAACACATCTCTAAAGTGATAGAGGGCAGGTACCAAGCAGGATTTGGTAGTACCAACTCATTTCTTGAGGTGTCCATCCATCTTTCCCAACAATGGTATCAGAGCAATTGAGGTAAAATAGGAGATGGTTTCCCTTCTCTTATTGATAAATTGGATAGGAACAACTACCAAGCATATTCCTTGAGGATGAAGACATACTTATAAGGAAGGACTCACTATGGATACATATCAGGAGATGAGGAGTTGCCCATTTTCAGAAGCAAATGACAACCTACAAGAGAGGAGCTTGAAAAACTCAACTCATGGTGTGCCAAAGATGCATTAGCAAGGTCATATCTACTCAACTCTATCTCTAACTTGCTTCTTCCACACATTAGCAACTGTAAAACATCCCAAGAGGCTTGGGATACATTGTCTTCATACTTTTCTTCCAACAGAAGAGCTAGGAAGAACCAATTGTGTTGAGCTTACCACTCAAAGAAAGCAACCCTATGTGACCAAAGCCTTATACATGGACATGCAGATTCCAGATCTTACCACACTCATGGGGCAACCATTTACCCATGAAGCCAAGCTCAACAAGAATGGAGATTCATCAAGAGGTAACACCTCTTCTGCTCTATACATAGATAAAGGAAAGTCTAAAGAGAAAGGGAAGCAAAAAGGTTGAAGATGAAGGTACTACTTCTCAAGCTAATCATGCAGGGAGAGGTAGGAACTCAAGAGGTAGGGGTAGAGGAGGTAAGCAAGGTAGGGGGAGACCTTTCAACTCTTCCCCATGCAACATATGTGGATTATCTAATCACACTACAGATGAGTGCTATAAGAACTTCAAAAATCAGAGAGGAGGAGGATATCAAAGAGGTGGCTACACACAGTCAAAACGAAGATTCAACGACAATCAAGGCTACCATGGCTACAACAACAACTACAACAACAATTACAATAACAACTACCAAGGAGGATACAAATCATGAAAGGACTACAACAATTACATAGAGGATCAAGAAGATTCTCTTCTGATTATGAACATGAATTCAAAGCAAGGTATCTATGATGAACACCTCTTCTATATTGACTCAGGTTTTTCAAACCATGTGGCAGGCAATGTAGCTCTTCTCTCTAATCTTGAGGAACCCCAGGGGAAGCACCAAGTACAAACAGGTAATGACACCAAGCATTCAGTGTTCAAGGTAGGAAATGTTAAAACCTCTGATGGGAATAGAAATCTATTGAGTAGGGTTCTATATGTACCTACGATCACCAAGAACTTGATGAGTGTTGGATATATTGTGGAAAAGGGATTGCAGGTTAGGTTCAACAAATATGGAGCATTTGTGGAGGACCCCCCAACATGGATTCAAGAGAATTGCAAAGGGAGATAAAATAGGTAGATTATTTACATTTGAACTTGAGTACACTAGAAATATTGCACTTTACAATTACAAGGATCAAACATTATGAGAGATTGAGATTTGGCATAAAAGATTAGGGCATATTGGTGAGAGAACCTTAGAGCAAATATGTAGAGATCAGTGTGTGCTTGGGATACCTAATGTATCCAAGCAACACATGATCTGTAAATGTGGTGCATAACCATCAGCGTATTGGCAAGTGTGGCTGCATTAAGGAATTAGAATTTGTACCAAGTGAATGTGAAAAATGCTTTTCTTAATGGCTTGATTTTAGAGGAGTTTTACATGGCTCAACCTCCTGGTTATGAAGATCCAAGCAAGGTAAATTATGTGTGCAAACTGAACAAAGCTCTTTATGGATTGAAACAGACACCTAGGGCATGGAATCATAGGTTGACTACCTATCTTCAAGATCAAGGATTCATCATGAGCAAAGCAGATACTTCTTTGTTTGTCAAAACAAGTAATTCAGAGGTGCTATACCTATGTGTGTATGTTGATGATATCATACTTACAAGTATTGATGCCAATGGCATCAAGCAGATCAGGAACCAAATGATGCAGGAGTTCAAAATCAATGACCTAGGGCTACAAAAGTATTTTCCTGGACTTGAATTAGTCTATACAAACTCTAGAATTTATATTACACAAAGGAAGTATGTGTAGGACATGTTGAAGAAGTTCCATTTGGAGAATACCAAGATAGCTAGCACACCTATGGAGGTAAATAAAAATTTGAGTGCTCATGAAGGTGATCTACTTGAAAATATTGCAGGATATCAAAGCATAGTTGGAAGTCTAAACTATGCAACTTTGACAAGGATTGATATTGCTTATGAAGTAAGTGCTTTAAGTCAATTCATGCATAAACCTAGAGCACCTCACTTGGAAGCTACCAAAAGGATTTTGAAGTATCTTAAGGGTACTCAAAATCAAGGTTTATACTTTCCATACACATCAGATTTGGACATCAAACTTTACTCAGATGCAAATTGGGCAGGTTGTAAGGATGATAGGAGGAGTACCTCAGGATATCTTTCATTTGTAGGAGATAAGCCCATTTCATGGTATTCAAAGAAGCAACCTACTATTGCTTTATCTTCTATAGAGGTTGAATACAGGGGATTAGCCAATGCTACGCAAGAAGCCATATGGATTAGATTACTATATTCAGATTTGGGACTTCACACTCATTCACCTATTATCTTTGGTGACAATACAAGTTCTCTACATCTTGCATCAAATCCCATCTATCATGCAAGAACCAAGCAGATAGAAGTTCACTATCATTATGTGAGAGAGAAACTATTGAGCAAGGAAATTCAACTTGCATATGTATCCACTAATATGCAACGTGCATACTTATTGACCAAAGCACTTGATGGTACTAAACTTTGCAGGTTTAAAGCTATGATTGGATTATAGGACATTCAAGAGGATTAATGCAGAAGACCAAGCTAAGATGTTTGGCTTGAGGGGGAGCTATTGGTGCAAATGCCAAGCCTTCACACTTGGCTAGGCATTAGAAGAGCTATGTGCAAACATTGGAAGAGCCACATGAACCATTGCTTATGATTTTTGCCATTAACCATTGTAAAAGTCATTTGATTTGGAAGAATCTTGTAAGGCCACTAAACTCGTGGAGTTAGGAGAAAAATATAATATGATCTCTCATGAGAAAATATCTCCTCATTTAGAGGAAGAACTTTTAGGTGGAAGATCATTTGAATTTCAAATTCAAATTTGAAGAATCTCTCCATAAAAGAGGCCTGTAAACTTGCAGCCAGAGAGCCCCCATTTATTGAACATATTATAGATCATTCTCTGCCATGTTCGCTTAGAAGAGTATACTTTGAATTCTCATATCTCCATCCTTTCTCCATAATGTTTCAATTTCTATAGCTCGTTGGAACCAGCGCAAAGTCCACTTCAAGTTGACAAACTTTGAAGGCATTTGATTTAGCTAATTGGGAGAAAACTACCTCTAAGTGGTCACTGGTAATTCTCTACACATCTCCTAAAAAGTCGCGCGTAAGGCTTCAATTATTAAATTGATTGATTTGTGTATAGTCAATCATTTTAAGTGATTCCACTTGGAAACATTAGCTCTTTAAGCTAATTAGATACCCTCAGAAGGATTTTTTCTAATTGCTAATGTACTGTGAGTAGTGAGCAAAACATCCAACAAGTATCATGACCAAAATAGCAAGTTTTTGGTCACAAGCTAGGTGCAAACTTATCTGTGTCGATCTAATTGGTTGAAAAATCATTTTCAAAGTACATAGCTACTTTATTTGTGTCATTTGCAAGCTAAGAGGGACCACAACACATCTATGAAGTGAAAGAGGGCAGGTATTAAGCAAGATTTGGCAGTACCAACTCATTCCTTGTGGTGTCCATCCATCTTTCCCAACAATTTTCATTCCTACTAAATTGAGAGAGGACATGGATATTGAAGGGACATTAGATCTAGCATAGGGGATTCATCCAAGACCTAACGTAAACCATTTTGTTTTGGCATATGTTATAATACTTAAAACACATATGAACCTCAAATAGCTAGGTCATAATTCCATAACATCATTGCAGATCCACCTTAAGATAATAAAAATGCATATCTACCTGAACGTTATGTATCAAAATATGTATGTTACCATTAAACAATTAAATGGGTACAACTTCAGAATCTTATAACATATTTCAAAATTCCATAACACCATAAGAATGTGAAGAAAGTAAAGATATTTGATTAACGTTGATGCATTTCTGAGTAAGAGGGGTAGATCCAAGTGCCAAGAGAGCAGATGTCGGTGCCAAGAACCTCATGTGAGCTTTTCTAAGTGGGCTAGTCTATGCATCTATACATTTTGCAGCAATGGTGGATATTTTTCTCTATCCTGGGTCTCTTTTTCGACTTCTCTGTCTCTATACGTACACAACTGAGTTTAATAACCCCATAAATATATGGAAGTACATGCAATTCTCAAAACTGGATACTTTATTGCTCTTTCTTCCAATTCATCTTTTATTTTTTTCCTCAGATCCGTTCTACTTGATTAGCATAGTTATATTTCCACACAATTGGATTTCAAGATGATGTTCTCCCTCATAGGTGTATAAATTATTATAAAAATCAAAAAGTCTAGACGTGAAGTACGGAGCTGGATAAAATAGAACAATGTATATAAGTTTCTCCCGCCATATTATAATGTTTGAAGGTAACAATGTCATCATAGTTTATCAATTGGCACGGAAACGAAGGCTTTACATTCAGTGGAGGACTGCTTTACACACGATTATTTCTTCTTGCTGCACTGGAAAATGCATTACTCCGGCTCGATCACCTTCTTCTTCTGCAGAGCAGAGCTTCAACTTCCTGGACCTTCTAATGCATGCCACCATGAAATGTTCTTCTTCTCTACTCTAGGTTCAATCTTGAAACTTTTCCTCATGTAACGTATCAATTTATTTGTTGCTATATTGGTTTTGTTAACTATTATAAGCTTATTCACAAAAAAAGGTAGCAAAATAAAGATTGTAAATTGGCATCCAATAAGAATGTTACAAATAGGGTACAAGATGCTTGCTAAAGTTATTGCTAATCTTATTGCTCGTCACTTGAAAAACATGACCGCTGACAATAAAAAAAGGTTCATCAAGGAGAGGTCCATCCTCAAGGGTATCATTGATGTTTGACAGACTTGAGTGGGACTTCAGGACACTGCACTTTGCCCAAAAACATTTTTGCAGATATGGTTGTTGTTATATGTTTTGGTATTCCTAGGGACATACCGATGCTTATATCATGGGTATTTCCAAGGACATATCGATGCTCAAACCGACCCGTATACTGACATGTATACTGATGTGTTTATCGATGTGTATAGTGATGCTCATATCGATGCTTATATCGACACATATACCGAGGATCATACCAACACATATATCAATGCTCATACCGATGCATATATTGATGCTTATACTAGCATTACGAAATTGACACTTGTACCAATGACTATTTTGACACTGTGAGCATTTTCCCGATGTGTATTTTTGCTAGTACAAGAGCTGATATGGGCCTCATATGTTGTAGTGCCTATCAAAAGACAAAAAAATGTATCCTAAGGAATGAGCATTGGTGGGCATTATTTTTCATTGGTTGAAATGATCAAAGATGCTTTAGATTGAGAAGAGTGCGCATGTGACAAAAGATAAAATTTGAAGCATTCAATGAAGTGAGAGAGTGTGTGGAGTGCCACAAGAAGATAACATAGGAGGTGTTTTTGTTAATGCACTTGGTGAAACCTTCAACAATATTGTGTCATGCTCCAAGCCTCTTCTTCTTACTTGTGCTATCATGTGCTTTTGCAAACCTCAAAATCCAATAATTGGTATTGGAACAGGTCACCGCTTCACCTTGAGTGTTGTTAACACCCCTCTAGTCACACACTCAAAATCACATAAAAAACGGTGAGCACACTCGAGGCCTTTGGATGTACTATCATAGCGACTGTGCACATAATCTCTTGCTTTTGTGCCAAGCATGTATACAATTTTTTGTTTCATGAGTAAAGCATCTCAAAGTCTGCTAAAGGTTTAGGAGAGCTCCATAGAGTGTTTGAGTTCAAGTTTTCGAAATAGAGTCAATTTTTTGCATTAGGGTATTTGGTTACTAGCCATGGCTAAAACGAGTGGTGTGTAGTCCATTTTTTGGTTGTGAAGGGTAAGCTAGATAGTACTGATTACCCATTGTCAGTATATATGATGCATCATGTATTGTTAGAAAAAGGGTTGTTGAATATTCTACAGTGTTGAGAAACATCCTATTACACCTACAAGTATAATTACTCAAGGCGATGAAGATGTCCTTGAATACGATGATCTTGAAATTCTTATTTGCATTACAAATCTTGGTGCACCTACTACAAAGCAACCTCATTGGGATGGAAGAGCTACTCAAGCACATGCATGTATACCTTTTTCTCTCAAACATGCCATAGTTCCTCACATTTCCTCCTATGAAACAACAAAGGATGCTTACGATACACGTACCACTTTAAACCATGCAAGAAATGAGGCTCGTGTTGCCTATCTCACAAAATAATTGTAGATTGAGCATATGTATGAAGGAGATTCTATGGACATTTTTTTGACAAAGATCAAAGATATGAAGAAGCTTTCAATTTTTGTTGATGAAGAGTTTCTAGATAGTTCACTTGTGTAGATTGTTCTTAATGGTCTTCTAGATTCATATCAAAGTTTTGCTTCTACTCTTCGATTGATGATGAAAGGAAATCCAAATGCTTAAAGTTTGAAGAGTTGGTCTTTGTTTTGTAGCAGGAAGATTAGCTCATGTAGAACACATCAATTATGTGTGTTTGAGATCCAGCTTTCTTAGCTAGTTAAAAGGGAAAAGGTAAATGAAGCTCATCTATTAGTAAGTAGAAATTTGCCAATTCTTCCCATTCAAAGAAGGAAAATGAAGATGAGAAGAGGAAAGAAAAGTAGAAATGGTTTTGCAAATACTATGAGGGTAATGATCATGTCATAAACAATTGTCCAAAACTATTTGCAAAAGAGGCAAATAAGGAGGACGTTTGAACGGTTATTGTAGAGGCCTCTACACCTACACCCATCTTCTTATAAGTGGTGCTAGTGGGGCAACTAAACATATTACCTCACATCATAGTTTCCTAAGTTCTCTTGAGCCTACCTGATGCATTACGATGACAATACAGAGAGATGAGTCTCTTTTCCTCCCAACCTTATGCCTCCATGCATAGCTTGCTCCAACGGACTACCTACTATGGTAGGTGCATACTAACCATTCAAGTTTTGGCAACGTAAGGATTGTTGATATATTTAGGTAGTGATGTGTGTGGACAGACTAGGACCATCGAGGCACTTTTTTCCCGCTTGAGGAGGTTTTTCCCTCCAGCTTGTATATACACTTATAACCCTTATGGATTACTAATCTATGTACATTCTAGTGATAATACATTCAATATTGTGTGTTCTACTCCAAGCATCTTCTTTCTCCTTGTGCTATTTGTGTGCTTTTGTAGACCTTGAACTCCAACAATTGGTATTAGAATAGGTTGCGGCTTCATCTACGACATCATCAACACTCCTCCAATCACACTCTCAAAATTGCACAAAATTTGGTGAGCATACTCTTTGGTGCCAAAATCCTGATCTGAGCTTGTTTTGGCATCCAAATACACTATCATAGTTCTTGCGCATGAAATTTTATCTTTTTGTGACAAAGATATTACAGGTTTCAGGCCGTGAGTGTAAGCCTCTCAAAATCAGCTATAAGTTTAGAGGAACTCGTAAGGGTAGTTTTGTTCAACTTTTTTAGATACAATCATTTTCCTACATCAGGGTATTTTAGTCATTGGCCATGGCTGAAAGCAGTGATGTATTCCATATGTTGCTTGTTGAGGATAAGTTGGATCGTACCAATTATTGATTGTGGGCTTATATGATGTGTCATGTATTGGTTGTAAAAGGACAGTGGAATATTGTGTAAGGTGTTGAAAAATTTCCTATTTCACCTGCAAACATAGTTGCTAAAGATGATGCAGATGGCATTGAAGATGGTGATATTAGTGTATCTCCGTTCTATGGTGCAGTACTGGCTACTAGGGTTCACTTGGGGTTGAGCCATGATGGGACACACGTTCGCCATATGGTCACCTCCACAAGTATAGCACCACTTAACTGGGGCAAATCTTGGGATTTGTTTGCTAGAGACACCAAGTTTTTGAGCTACTTTCTCAGCGAGTTCCTCAATAGATGTGGATTGCGAGGAAGAGAGGCTAGTGGAACTATCAGAATCTTTGTAGATTTTTGAAAGCCCTAATTCCTCCCCTAGGTTATCTTCAATGTCAATGCACATGCGTACACATTCTTCTATGGTCCTCGGGTCCTTCAAGTACACATATGATCTCAACTTTGTACTCAGCAGTCCATCTAAGAATAGAGCCACTTGTTTGGCTGGTGTGGGTTACTCCGAAAGAGGACATCTCTCTAGGTATTGCCTAAACCTTCTTCCTCCAAGTCTAACCGTATCTTGAGGGGTTTGCTTGAAGCTCTGAATCAGTGAGGAAGTATTATGTCTTATGCCACTCTTAGAGAATTCAATAATGAATGCCTCCAGAAGTTGGTCTATGTTCGTGAAGTGTCTTTCATTTAGTGGTTGAAACCACCTAAGGGCTATGTTCCTAAGGGTTAGACCAAAGGCATTGTATTGCGTGAATAAGTCCTCCATTTGTTCAGCTCTCAAGACTTGCCTAAATTCGGCCACATGATCGTATGGATCTCCAGTGCCATCAAAGTAATTCTTCATGGACTTAACTAGCTGTGTAGGTCTCAAGGTTCTGGTGTGTTCCCTCGCGATTGACAGGGTCTGTCGATCGCGATTGACAGGGTCTGTCGGTCGCGATTGACAGCGTCTGTCGATCGCGATTGACAGAGGCTGTCGATCGCGATCGATGGTGTCAACCGCGATTGACAGAGAAACACCAAATTCTTTTACTGTGATTTATGATTTAGAATGTGCTCATCTTGTGTGTCATTGTGGTGTACTTTGTTTTACCAAAAGCTCAATTTTTCTATCGATCGCAATCGATAGAGGTCTGCAACACAGAGACAATTTTGAGCTTTTCCGTACCTGCATAGCGTGCTGGAGACGACGAGACAGTCAATTCCTGTAGGGAAACTCAAAGAAACAAAAACGGCGCACACAAATCGCTCTCTCGCTCTCTCTCACAAGTGGAATGAGGGAAATGGAAGGGAGAAGGTGATATGATCAAAAACTAAAATTTTCGCGATGATGGAGATGGAAGTGGGGTATGGTGAGGATGATGATGGTGATGATGATGGTGAAGTAAGAAAGAGAAAAGGAAGTAAAGAAATTACCTACTATGCCAATGTCACAATTCTACGTCTTACCATCACATGTTCATCCTCAAAGCTCGATCCCTGGCAACGGCGCCAAAATTTGGTGTAGCTCAATGATGAGTAGCACCTCCTTTAATGTCAATCCGGGAAGACGTGAGGATGGTATGAAGACCTCGAACAAGTGATGGCACAAGTGCGTGAGTGAGAAGCACACTAACATGCACACACATACACACACACACGTGCACACACAGTAAGAACAAAGAGAAAGACAATGTAGTTCTTTAGATTACTTCAAAAGTGCTCTTACAAGTTCAAATCTTTTACAATCTAACCCCAAAAATGAGCTCTCTAGCTCTTTTTATAGTTTTTTACCAGCTTTGGCCCTGTCGAGACCTAGTGTTCGGCCTAGTTAAAAATTAGGTTCTAGGGCCTCTTTGGGGGTTCAAACGGAGTCTAAAAAATGTGAAAATTGATGAGTAGGTACTTCTAAAGCTCCTCAAGCTCAAGGACTCCTTGGCTTGCACAAAATGGAGCTAGAAAAATATGAAATGGTATTTACAATGATTTTAGTGATGAGAATCATTGTTATGAGGGTGTTGGTTTGGGAAACTTTGAATGGCCTACTTGCCAGATCTTTGTTACTGCTTTTTCTGCTTGGCCCTTCTCGTTGGCTCCCTTCTCTTGTAAGTCCTTGACCGCCCTGACCACTACCAACACATGTCATCAACATACACAACAATGATCAGAAGTACATCTATAGCACGCTTAACATATAAGGTGCTTTGTGTTGGGATGTTCTCAAAACCATGTGCAATCAGATAAGCATGTATCTTTTCATACCATGCACGTGTTGCTTGCTTTAAACCATATAATGCCTTCTTTAACCTACACACCTAGTTTTCATGAACGTTTTGCACAAAGCCATGGGGTTGAAAAACATAAACTTCTTCATGCAAGTCACCATTTAGAAATGATGTTTTAATGTCCAACTGATGAACATTCCAACCATGAAAAATTGCAAGTGCGCAGATGCTACGAACAGTAGTCATTCGGCATGTAGGTGCAAAGGTTTCATCAAAATCAATGCCTCTTTCCTGTGCATAACACCTTGCAACAAGCCTAGCCTTATACCTCTCAATTGTTCCATCAGGTTTGCACTTCATCTTGTATACCAAGTTAGTGACAATGACCTTCTTGCAAGGAGGCAAGTCACGTGAAGAACAAGTACCATTTTTCATGATAGCATCATATTTAGATTGCATTGCAGCCGTCCAATGTTTAGAATTTTGTGCTTCATCAAATGAAAGAGGCTCAATCTTATCACAGTCACTAGAGGCAGCCATAGCATAGCAATTTGATGCAAAAAAAGCACTATGAAAGCGTGAATGAGTACGGTATGATAGAGGTGCATCTAATTTGTTGTCACGTAAAGTCTACACTAGCCATTTTGGCATAGTTTTTGCCTCCTTAATATTAGCTCTCTCATCAACAAGTGCATCATGTAAATATGCATAAAAAATGGAATGATTTGCATTATTACTTGAAACTTGCAAAAGCTGAGAAGTTGCCTCATTAGGACGAGCACTAGATAGTCCACCTATAAAAAGAAGCAACAAAGTATCATACATGTCTTTGGAGCTAACAAATATCTCCTTCGTACATGAAATCAAATGTTGAATATCATCTTCCACAAAAACAACATGACGACTAACCAAAATGTGTTTAATTTGTGGATGATATAGACGACCACCTTTGCTTTTAGAATATTACCCAACAAAAATACATTTCACACCTTTATCATCCAATTTCTTGCGATGTTGTTCAGGCATTAATGCATATGCCAAACAACCAATAGCATGCAGATGAGCCACAAATGGCTTGCGACCATGCCAAGCCTCATATGGAGTGATAGATGACAGTGCTTTAGTGGGACAACTGTTAAGTACATATGTTGCACACATGACAACCTCAAGCCAGAAACTATGTGGTAAAGCGTGACTCTTGACCACACACCTTGCCGTCTCCATGAGTGACATGTTCTTCCATTCAAAAATCCATTCTATTGAGGTGTATATGACACTGTACACTAGTGTTTTATCCCACATTCAACCAGGAATGCATTAAAGTCAAAAGGCATATACTCCCCCCTCGATCAGAATGAAGGGTGCACATTTTACATGCTAACAAATTTTTAGCCAAAATAAAAAACAGTTTGAAGCACATTAACACTTCGGACTTTTCTTTCAATGCATATACCCATGCATGCCTGGAAAAATCATGAATGAAAGTTAGAAAGTAAAGATAGTTTCCAAAAGAGGGTGTCTCATAGGACCACAAACATCACTTTGAACAAGCTGCAATTTTTGAGTAGAGAGATCAAGAACTATACATCTATCATCAAAAAATTTCATAACCAACCCAATCTTGGCTAATGTAGAAATTGATAACATATTTTTCTTGTTCCATAGCACAAATAAAGCATCCAACAAAGTAAAAGAACTACCATCAGCAATAGTCAGAATGATCTTACCAACTCCCATGATAGGATAAGAGGAGTTGTTCATGCATGTGATAGTATTTCCTATAGCGGCAGGCTGGAGTGAAGTGAAGAAACTTTGTTATGAGGTAATTATGCTTGATGTCCCACTATCAAAGTACCAAACATCTGAGTCTACTGCAAACATACACTGCTCATGAGAAGATGGGTCAAAAGTGCAAACAGTAGTAAATGCCCATTCTTCATTCTACAAAAGATTAGCAGACTCTATTTTTGGTGTAGAGGCTTCTCCAACAATCATTCTAGCCTCTTTTTTCTTTGAACCTTTTGTAGCCTGTTTTGGATAGTTCTTTATGACATAATCATTTCCTTTACAGTACTTAAAAAAGAATTTTTGCTTTTTCGATTTCTTCTCATCGTTGTCTTCCTTCTTCGAATGTGCAACATTTACAGATTTCAGCTTACTAGTAGATGAGCTCCGTTTACCTTTGCCCTTCTGAATAGCCAAGAAAGATTGATCTCCAACATGCATAATGGAACTATTCTGCCTACACTAATCTTCTTACAGCAGAACAAAGACTTACTCCTCAAATGACAAGGCATTTGGATTGCCTTTCATCATCAAAGGAAGAGTAGAAGCAAAACTCTGATATGAATCAGGAAGACCATTCAGAACGGTCTCCACAAGTGAGCTATCTAGTATAACTTCATTAATAAAAATCAATTGGTCCTTGAATTCTTTGATCTTTGTTAGAAAAATATCCATAGAATCACCTTCATTTATAGGCTCACTCTCCAACTCTTTTTGGAGGTAACATGAGCCTCATTCCTAGCCTCATATAATGTGGTAAGTGTATCCCAAACATCCTTGGCTATTCTACAAGAGCAAATGTGAGGAATAATGGCCTCTTTGATAGACAAGGCTATCCATGCATGTGCCTAAGCATCTCTGCCATCCCAAAAAATTTGCTCTGCAATAGGTGCAGTAGAAACCGCAGCACGAATAGGAATCTGAAGAATATCGGCATCTTCAATGCCATCTCCATCAGCTTCAATACCTGTATTTGCATGTGTCATAGGATATTTTTCAACACCCTACACAATGCTCCATAGTCCTTTTGCAACCAATACATGTCGCATCATATAAGCCCACACTAGGTAATTGGTACCATCCAACTTATCCTCAACAACCAACATATGGAATACATCACTACTTTCAACCATGGCCACTGACTAAAATACCCTTATGCAAAAAAAAAAAAGACTATATCTGAAAAAGTTGAACAAAACTACCCTCATAAGTTCTACTAAACCTATAGCAGACTTCAAGATGCTTATACTGGCAAACCAAAACCTTTATGCTCATCAAATTTCATGTGATTTTGAGGGTGTGACCAGAGGGGTGTTGATGACATCCTAGATGAAGCGGCAACCTACTCTGATACCAATTGTTGCACTTAGGCGTTTGCAGAAGCACATAAATAACACAAGGAAGAAGAAGAAACTTAGAGTACAACACACAATATTGAATGTATTACCACTAGAATGTAAAACGATAAGTAACCCATTAGGGCTATAGGCGTATATACAAGCCGGGGAAAAGAAACCTCCTAAACAGGAACAAAAAGTGCCTCGACGATCCTACTGTGTTCAGACACATCACTACCTAAATATATCAACAATACCTACACTATATCGAAGATATATATATATATATATATATATATATATATATATATATATATATATATATATATATATATATATATGTGTGTGTGTGTGTGTGTGTGTGTGTGTATGTATGTATGTATGTATGTATGTATGTATGTATGTGTGTGTGCAATGGAATATGTAGGTGTACTCTATTGAATCCCATGTCCTCAACTCATATACGTGGACACAAATGAATCCCATATCCTTGAACTCATTTAGTTTGTTTCTAGTCAACATGTTACATTGCATATCCCTTTTTATTCGAAACTTATGTGTTCCAAGGTACCAAGACTGAGTCTAAGTACCTCTCTCTAGATGCAAACATACATATATGTATTGGGGGGATCTATGCTTTAAATCTTAGAGCTAGGGACATGACTATGGCCTTCTTAACTATCAATCAGATCACATTAGCACCCATCAATGCTCTCTCATGAAACCCATCTCCATGATCCCATCCAATTGATTTCCTTAGTAGTGTAGAAAAATTACCTCACTACTTAAGTGATGTGCATGACTGAAACTAGTAAATCTTTAGGTATTCCTTTGGATACTGCATAGTCTCATTATCATACTAAGAGACTCTTTTGAGGGTAAGTAAACCTTTAGTACCTTGGAGATGATCATAAATGTATCTCCCATAATCCTTTGCCAAATCTTGACATCTATAGGATTACTTATGCACATTCCTAATGGTGAAGGTATATATCCTTTCCCTTAGCAATTCTATGGCCTAAATCCATAAGGATTATGTGTAGGTATCCAATTACTACTGAAGTTGTCTCATCTATGAACTTTTTATGGTCATAAGTCCATCAACTACATGCTTGCAAGCATGCTTACACTCAACTTGTAGAAGCATAATTACCTTGGCCTTTGATTACAACTCCTTGGGTTTCTTTCTTACCTTGGTTATAGCTCCTTTGGTTTCTTCCTTGGTAGCAATCTCTAGTGTAGTGGTAAAATTTTCAACATATGTAACAACTTTCTCCATCTTGATTCCTATTTTGATGATGCCTTCCTCCTCTTTGAAGTGATAAAGGGTTTTGACCTTTCATCATCCCTAAATACACTAAGGGTATATGACATAAGGCCCTTAAGGTAGTTAGAGACCCTAAATCTTCATGGTTGATAGTCTCTCTTATCTAACTTTTCCATTTGAAGTCTCCCACCTCTAGTCCTTACTACTTGATCTACCCCTTGGCTAATGATAAAATGTGTACAAAATGTAAATGAGGCTCTGAAGTTACCTTAATCCAAATCTTTCCCTAAATAGACACCGTGTACACTTGAAACTGAGTAAAATAGCTCTCTCTTAATGTTAACTACCTACAAAAAAAATTTGATCATCAAAATCCTCAAGGACTAGCTCTAAACGTTCATATAGCTTTATTTGATGTCTCCAAGATGACAAGATGATTTGATACCAGTGTTGGCAAAAGTATTCCAACTACTATGCAACAACAGAGCATGAATGGCCTCCATAGGTGCACTTCTTTGAAACTTTACACACCAAAATTGCATTTTTGCAAACCATATGCATAGAACTCATTTGAGCTCTATTTTACTCTAATACTGAAAAAGAGCTTTCCCTAGAAAGAACCAATGTCACTCCAAACGGATGCCTACATTTAGGGAAAAAATCCTACAAGATTCTCTACTTGAGTGCAGGATGTAGCTAATCAAATAGAAATCACACTTCACTCTACCATTGTTTTCTCCAAGATTCTCTAGAGAATGAATCTCAAAATTTTCTCACATTTAAAGCACTATAAGGCTATCCAAGGACCCAAACATCATAGCAAATGGATAAATACGTGAGGATAACTAGTCACTATAATGCAAAGAAAACTAGCTCCAATAGAACTTACACACAAAGAGAAATATCAATCCTCATAGTTAATTAATTTCAAGGTTTTACCCAAAAAAACATAGAGAATGATCTTGGTAGCTGTAATATGACCATGTAATTTATGCATATTACCTTCAAGACAACCTTCACATATACCTGAATCATCTGGTAGCTCGAATGAGGGTAAACTCTAAACCATACCTCTGTCTTTGATACTTTTGAGAGCTCCAAAACTTATATGTCCAAATCTCTCATGCCATAGCTTCATATCTTCCATCGGTGATGAAGATTTGACCACATATGCTTGATTGATTTTTGACAAAACAAAGATCCCTCCTCTATGCTCACCTTGTAGAATACACTTGTTGTCTTTGTGTGATGAGATCTTACAAAGATCTCTCTCAAATACAACTTTAAAACCATCACCTAAAAATGCATATATAGATAACAGATTCTTCTTCATTTCAGGTACATATGGAACATCTGAAATCTGAAAATTACCACCTTCTCTTGACTTTAGAGTTATTGTACCTATTCCCACAACATCCAAATCATTGCCATCTGCAATACTAACTCCTCTACCTTTAGAAAAGGAAGGGGAAGAAAATACATCTCTGCAACCTATCATATGCTTTGTAGCACCTAAGTCAAATATCCAAGGACTTGATGAAAGAACTTGTAAAGTTGCCTGATCAAAAGCTACTTCCTCAATGGTGATACAGGCATAAGAATCACCTAGCGGTTTCCCTTTTTATCATCTTCTGCAATATTAATTGATGCCTTTTTCTTTTCGGTTGCAATCCTTTTATAACATGCTGCCTTTAAATGTCGAGGTTTCTTGCAGTGATAACATATTACTTCTTCTTAGAAGACTTCTCTTTAGATGTAGTGGAAATAGAATCTGAAGTAGAAGGTGAAAGGGACTTACTTTCCTTCATGAATCGCTTTTCCTTCTTCTCCTTCTTCTTCTTTTTACCCTTTGATGAAGATAAACGTGCTTCTTCATTCTCTTCCATTCCCTTCAACTAATCTTCATCGTGAAGCAACAAGAACTCTAATTCTTCAAATGTAACCTCTCTATCTCTTATGGTAAGGGTAAGAGTGGTTATGAAAGACCAATATGAGATAGGAAGTGAATTAATTAGCGTATTTACCATTTCTTCATCAGATATCTCAAGTCCTATATTTAGAAGTTGATCTCTCAAGTCATCGAGTCTCGTAATGTGGGTTTGAATTGACTCACGGGCCTTCATCATTGGATTTGCTCGTTGTCTCCTCAAGTGAGCTTTCCTAGCAAGAGTTTTCCTCTGATAAAGATTCTCAAGCTTTAACCAAGCTTGTCTAGAACTTCTACAAGATCTGATCTGTGGTAGAATATGCTTTTTGACACTCATTGCTATGAATGAAAGTGCTAAAGCATCTCTAGCATCCCACCTTGTCTCATCTTGAGTAGGAAAACTGTAGGTAAAGACCTACCTGTGACTATAGATGTCGAAGTAGTTACCTCTTCTTCAGTTGGTTCTATAATAGTAATTCCAATACCTCTTGAAGCTGTTGTGGCTCCTTCCTCGCCTTCTCGTCTAGGTCTTGTTAAGGATCCATTGACGATACTACATAAATCCTTTGTCACTAAAATATTCATCATCATGAAACTCCACATGGGATAATTAGAAGATCCATCCAACGTTTCCTCAATCTCAATTCTAATCTCACTCATCTTAACTAAGTGTGTACATCAATTATGCTCTGACACCAAGTGTTGGAATTTGGGGCCCCAGGGTCATTCCAATACTCAAACCTTTTGAGCATACACACTTAATTTAGTAAGATGACAAGTGAGAGATAGAAAGAAAGAGATCTTGAGACAAGGATAGGGAACGTAAGCTGTATGCTTACTTACTGAAAAATAGATGTCAAAATTACAACATAGAAGTACTACTCAACCATATGATGTGGTGCACTCCCTAATGGAAGAATAGCCAAGAAGATGATGATACAAAATTCAGATTATGCTCTTATAATCTGAGTATGTGTGAAGTACTTAAGCAACAAAGTGTACCTAATTCTCACAAAATAGTGTAACAAATCAAAAAATCAGCAAACCCTAATTCTTAAATTAGGGTACAAAAACCCTAAAAAACAGAATATAAGGCTAACTTACAAAAAAAAGCTACCACCACCTTGTAGAAGACCTCTTCTTCCAAGAGAGTAGCCTCTCCTTCACCAAAACTCCGCCTCCAAAGCTTCAGAACACCAAGTCTTCAACTTGTGAATTGTCCAAGAGTGTGACCATATGCTCCTTATATAGTTGAGCTTCTCCAAATAAAGCTTCATCAAAAAATAACTCAAAAAAGTTGTTCGTTGGATAAAAAAACAGCCATCGCTATGTTTTAATTTTTGGTTCGCAATCTTTTGCTTTTTAAGATTAAAAATATACGATCGTAGTTTTGGTTTTGTTTTTAAAATTAGATAGTTGAACATAATTTCTTTTGGACCAATTTAACTTATAACCTTAGGTTTTTATAGTTTGAACTTCACAATCTACTTTTCCTCATTTTTGGGCTGAATTAGGGTTTGGATTATCTCCCTGTTCTGACCTCTGATGAAGAAATGAGGCATACCACTAGATAGCTCTCACAAAGCTCTATCTATCTAACCTAAAAAAGTTGTACCCAAACTGTACAAGAATGCTAAGTCGAAAAATGATTTTCTAGAAATGTACCAAATGTATATTGACTTCCAACAATCCGTCCTTCAATGTCATATTGGTACAAGGTTCAGTAACCTGCAAATCTTCTCATGACTATCTCTAGTTAATGCTTTGGTAAATATATCTGCAACATTCTCACTAGAAGGAACATAAACTAGCTCAATATGCTTTTTAGCTATCTGCTCTCGAATATAGTGGTAGTGTACCTCTCTATGCTTTTTCCTTGCATGATACACTGGACTCTTTGCTATAGCTATAACACGCTGGCTATCTCAAAATATCTGAATGGGTTCATGTACTCTCACATCAAGAAAATTGAAAATCTTCTACAAGCAAACTCACCCTAGAGTAGCTATAAATGCTGCACAATATTCAGCTTCACACGATGAAGTGGCAATAGTGGGTTGTCTCTTCGAAAGCCATGAGATAAGACAATCTCCAAGATAAAAAACAAAATCCACTAGTACTTCTTCTTGTGTCTCTATCACCTACCCAATCAGAATCTAAAAATCCTTTTAGTAACAAATGTATAGATTTTGAAAATACCATAGCATAATTTGAAGTTCCCTTAAAATATCAAAAGATCCACTTTACTACTTTCCAATGTAACACTATCAGATTCTGCAGGAACCTTGATACTTGAGAAACTCCAAATTATATATCAGGACGTGTATTACAAAGATATATCAAGCATCCAACTGCTTGACTATATAAAGTAGCATCAAATGACTTTGTATCTGCTACCATCTGTAAAGATGCCTTCTAATCCATACGTGTTTGCATAGGTTTAGAATCACTCATCTAAAACCTCTCCAAAAGTTTCTTAATGTACTTCTGCTGTGTCATATAAATACACCCATCTTTAAATAGAAACTAAATCTCAAGTTAATAATGCAAGATTCCCAAATCATTCATATCAAATGTTTGCTTCAAGTGTTCTTTGCAAATTTGGAAATCTTCATCTTTGGGACCTCTGACTATAATATCATTCACATAAATGATTTCTATAATCATCATACCTGGTTCAGCTTTAACATAAAGAGTTGGAGTTGCATCTGCGTTATAGAAACCAATGGACAAAAGATATGTATGTATCTTTTCATACCATGCTCTAGGTACCTATTTTAAATGATATAAAGCTTTTACAAGCTTACATACCAAATGTTCTTTACATGTCTCTTCAAAACCTTCTAGTTGCTGAATATACACATCCTCATGTAAATAACCATTTAGAAAAGCCGTCTTTATGTCAAGTTGATACATATGCCAACTAAAATGTGCTACTAAAGCAAGTATTGACCTAATAACAGTCAGCCTAGATGTAGAAGTAAATGTCTCATCATAATCATTACCTTTTTGTTGTGCATATCCTTTGAAAACCAATCTTGCTTTGTACCTGTCAATAGTACCATCTGCTTTCCTTTTGATTTTCAAGATCCATTTTACACCTGTAGCCTTCTTTCCTTCTGCTAACTCACATAGCTACCAAGTTTGATTCTTATGAATAGAATCAATTTCTTCTTGCATAGCTTTTCTCCGAATAGGAATTTTAAATGCATCTTTAACACATGTAGGTTCATCTTCAGCTATCGTAAGTGCCAAAATATGATGAATCTCAAAGTCTTCAACAAAACTTACATGATCTTTTTGTTGTTGTTGTCTAGTCTAACTCCTTGTTCTTCTAGTAAAAGTCTTTATACCACTATCTTTCCAAGTCTGATATAACCATGTAGGTGTATCCTTAAATAGTGGTGAAACGCTTTCTGATCCTTCAACTTCCACAAGTTCTGGAACTTGTCCTTCTGAGGTACTAGGAATCTTTTGAACTCTAACTTCTTCCATTTCTGGAACCAAAGTCTCGTGTGGAACTTAATCTGTAGAAGGTTGTGAAATTCCTCTTTCTTCAACTCTTTCTTGAATCCTAGGAATTTTAAATCCCTCTTGATATGGCTGAACATGTAAATCCAAAATCTTTCTAAAAAATCCATAGTCATTTTCACTAATGAACTCTGGAATTTCTACTTCTTTGAAATCCAATGAAAACAGCTTTCTTTGCCTTTACATCTAGTCTGGCTCGGTTCTTTTTCTCATCATGTACATAAGAAAGTGATCCAAACTCTGAAATAACTCACATTAGGTTTTCTACCATAATAAGCTTCATAAGGTGTGATTACCTTTAAAGCTTTTGTAGATGACTTGTTCAAAATGTGATTAGTTGTATGTACTGCACCAAACCAAAATTTCAATGAAAGCTTCTTGGATGCCATCATGCTCCGCATCATCTCAACAAGTACTCTATTCTTTCTTTCTACAACACCATTCTGCTGAGGGGTGTAAGCAATAGTAAGGTGTCGAGTAATACGTTTCTCATCAAGAAATGTCTGGAACTCATTTGACAAGTATTCTCCACTTCTATCACTTCTAAGAATCTAGACAGTTTATTGACTTTCATTTTCAACCATAGCCACAAATTTCTTGAACATAGGAAAGACTTTTGACTTCAACTTAAGACCATAGATCCATGAGTATCTCGTAAAATCATCAACAAATAGAACAAAATACCTGAAACCTTGAATAGAGTCTTCTCCCATAGGTCCATTCACATCTGAATGAATAATCTGCAATTTCCTGGTAGTTGTAATATGACCATGTTTCTTGAAAGGTAATTTATGCATCTTACCTTCAAGACAACCTTCACATATATCTAAATCATCTGGAAGCTCCAATGAGGGTAAACTCTCAACCATACCTTTGCCTTTAATACTTTTGAGAGCTTCAAAACTTATATGTCCAAATCTCTCATGCCATAGCTTCATGTCTTCCACCTGTGACGAAGATTTGATCACATATGCTTGACTAATTTTTAACAAAACAAAGATCCCTCCTCTATGCTCACCTTGTAAAATACACTTGTCTTTGTGTGATAAGATCTTACAAAGATCTCTCTCTCAAATACAACTTTAAAACCATCATCTAAAAATGCAGATATAGATAGCAAATTCTTCTTCATTTCAGTTACGTATAGAACATGTGAAATCTGAAAATTACCACCTTCTCTTGACTTTAGGGTTACTGTACCTATTCCCACAACATCCAAATCATTGCCATCTGCAATAGTAACTCTTCTACCTATAGAATAGGAAAGGGAAGAAAATACATCTTTGCAACCTGCCATATGCTTTGTAGCACTTGATTCAAATATCCAAGGACTTGCTAAAAGAACTTGTAAAGTTGCCTGATCAAAAGCTACTTCCTCAATGGTGATAGAGGCATAAGAATCACCTTGAGATTTCCCTTTTTATCATCTTCAGAAACATTACCTGATGCCTTTTTTTTTCTACTGCAATCCTTTTATAACTTGGTGCCTTTAAATGTCCAGGTTTCTTGCAGTAATAACATATTACTTCCTTCTTCTTAGAAGACTTCTCTTTAGATGTAGTAGAAAGAGAATCTAAAGTAGAAGGTGAAAGGGACTTACTTTCCTTGATGAATTGCTTTTCCTTCTTCTCCTTCTTCTTCTTTTTACCCTTTGATGAGGATAAAAGTGATTCTTCATTCTCTACCATTCCCTTCAACTAATCTCCATCTTGAAGGAACAAGAACTCTAATTCTTCAAATGTAACCGATATGAGATAGGAAGTGAATTACTTAGCGTATTTACCATTTCTTCACCGGATATCTCAAGTCCTATATATAGAAGTTGATCTCTCAAGTCAATGAGTCTCGTAATGTGAGTTTGAATTGACTCACCAACTTTCATCCTTGTATTTGCTCGCTGTCTCCTCAAGTGAGCTTTCCTAGCAAGATTTCTGCTCTGAAAAAAGATTCTCAAGCTTTAACCAAGCTTGTCTAGAACTTTTGCAAGATCTAATCTGTGGTAGAATATGCTTTCTGACACTCATTTCTATGCATGAAAGTGCTAAAGCATCTCTAGCATCCCACCTTGCTTGATCTTCAGTAGGAGGAACTGTAGGTAAAGACCTACCTGTGACTCTGGATGTCGACGTAGTTACCTCTTCTTCAATTGGTTCTGTAATAGTAATTCCAGTACCTCTTGAAGCTACTATGGCTCGTCTAGGTCTTGTTAAGGATGCATTGAAGATACTCCATAAATCCTTTGTCGCTAAAATATTCATCATCATGAAACTCCACATGGGATAATGAGAAGATCCATCCAACTTGTCCTCAATCTCAATTCTAATATCACTCATCTTAACTAAGTGTCTATGTCAATTATGCTCTGACACCAAGTGTTTGAATATGGGGCCCCAGGATCATTCTAATACTAAAACCTTTTGAGCATAAACACTTAATTAATTAAGATGATAAGTGAGAGATAGAAAGAAAGAGATCTTGAAACAAGGATAGGGAACGTAAGCTGGATGCTTACTTACTAAAAAATAGATGTCCAAATTACAACATGGGAGTACTACTCGACCATATGATGTGGTGCACTCACTAATGGAAGAATAGCCAAGAAGATGATGATACAAAATTCAGATTATGCTCTTATAATCTGAGTGTGTGTGAAGTAATTGAGCAACAAAGTGTACCTAATTCTCACAAAATCGTGTAACAAATATGAAAATCAGCAAGTCCTAATTCTAAAATTAGGGTACAAAAACCCTAAAAATAGAATATTAGGCTAACTTACAAAAGATAGCTGCCACCACCTTATAGAAGACCTCTTGCTCCAAGAGAGTAGCCTCGCCTTCACTAAAACTCCACCTCCAAAGCTTCAGAACACCAAATCTTCAACTTGTAAATTGTCCAAGAGTGTGACCATATGCTCCTTATATAGTTGAGCTTCTCCAAATAAGGGTTCAGCAAAAAATAACTCAAAAAAGTTGTTGGTTGGATAAAGAACAGCCATCGCTATGTTTTAATTTTTGGTTCGCAATTTTTTTCTTTTTAAGATTAAAAAAATACGATCATAGTTTTGGCTTTGTTTTTAAAATTAGATCACTAAACATAATGTTTTTTTTACCAATTTAACTTATAACCTAGCTTTTTATAGTTTGAACTTCACAATCTGCTTTTCCTCATTTTTGGGCTGAATTAGGGTTCGGATTATCTCCCTATTCTGACCTCTGATGAAGAAATGAAGCATACCACTAGATAGCTCTCACCAAGCTCTATCTATCTAGTCTAAAAAAGTTTTACCCAAACTGTACAAAAATGCTAAGTCCAAAAATGATTTGCTAGAAATGTACCAAATGTATATTGACTTCCAACAACATGCACATATATACATACACACACATGCATACATGCATGCATACACACACATGTGTAAATCCCATGCACATGAAAATACATTCATACACATCACACACATGTATACATACATGGATATACACACATGCACATACACATCACACACACATGCATATGTACAAATGAATACATTCATGCATTCACACATATGCATATATCACACACACACATTTACCTGCATACATAAACATCACACACACACATGCATGCATACATAGACATGCATTCACACATGCATACATGCATCCACATTCACACGAAAATGGATGCACATATACACACATACATGCATACATATGTACATGCATCCATCCTTGCATACACAAGCATGCATATATCACATACATGCACATACATACACATCACAAACACATGCATACATACATAGATGTATACACACATGTATACACACACATACATCACACAAGCATACACATACATGCAAACACATCTTACACATGCATATATGTATATAAATATTGATTCTTAATCCACTTTCTTTTTAATGTACATATACAATGGATCTTGCTAGAGAACACAAAGGAAAATTAACTCTCATAAAGAATCTTATGAGAGGAAAATTTCCACATGACTTCGTAGGGGTATTCATGCATGAGTACGCAATGTTGATTGAGGAGTTCGTTTACATGATACATATACTTACGTAGCATCTAGAGGAAGGTTTCTCTATCAATCCATTTGTTGGAGGAGGAGAGCCTTTTGCGCACATATGTGTTTTCTTATTATAATTTATTGCTTTGAATAAAAATAATGCAAAAATGTTTTCAATTATTTTAATTTGTTTATTTTCAAGACACCTATAGCACCTCTAGTAGGTGAGGCACAACAAAGGTATCTATGTGCTCATGCATAGGTAGCTTAGGGCTAGAGAGAGATATTTCTTCAAATGGAAGCATAATATGCGTGAGACACGGCTTAGAGTTCCAAAAGAGAATGACATGAAAATAGTGTAATGAATTTATGCCATACATATTCCTGGTGTTAAGGCGTTTTTGAAGAATAATAATGCAAAGATTTATTATGGAAGTTGAGATAAGGTAGAAAAGGGAAAAAATGTAAACAAATTGATTTCCCTCTTTGCTATATAAGATGAAGACACCTATAGAAATGAGTATGAACATTTTGGGCACCTTCAAACTTTTGTACCAAAAGAGATTCAATGAAGAAAGGGATGATAGATGATTTATCTACCGTTTTAAAGCTCCAAGAATTCTGTGGTCTTGTATGATGAGAAAGAAACGAGGAAAAGTGCTTCTATTATAGAGCATTGATCAATTTTGAAGCTCCTTTACATGATTTTAGAGGATGGCGATGCTTCTCATCAACTTAAAGTACATAGGATTTTTGAAGATGAAACATGTAGAAAATGAAATAATATACTGATCAAGTAGGAGAATTGGTATATAAACAAAGTGACTACTATAAAGAGCGTTGTATTAGAAGAAAACTCACGATTGCGCATATATCTCGGAAGATTGGTGTGGTTGAAAGATACAAAGCGCAGCAGTTCAAGTAGCCCATTTTATGGTAAACGTTGAGGATAAGCTCATTTAATTTTTGGACTGCCAATGCACATCTAAAGATGGAGGAGTACGAGACAGAAGGTAGTACAATTCCACCAAAAAAAAGATACTCTATGTTTCCACACAATGTAAGAGTGTGAAGAAAAGCTCATTGATTATCACAATCCTAAGCTAGATATTTTAGTCTCATCCTCAGATGGCTTGGAAAAGGATTGAGGAGAAATAGGGAACCTCATAGTAGACTTTTCATATCCATCTTATGTTTGAGATCTTATGTAGGCTGAGCATGAGAAGTTTCCCATGAATGACACTTGGGAGGTGATTGATTTTCTATCAAATAATACAATTTGTTTGTACTAAGTGGAACTACAAAGTCAATTGTAGAGTAGAGGGTACTTTACAAAAGTATAAATCTAGGTTGGTTGCTTAAAGTTCTCACATGTGAAATGATGTAATGTCCAAGATACACTTTCAAAAACAAATCAATTAACTACTATTTGCACATTGAATACATGTAGTTTCTTACATTAGAAGTTGCAAGTATTCTAAACGGATATAAAATCTTCATATCTGAAACAGGAAGTTATATGTGTCTCAACATCCAAGTCTTGAGGTAACCCATTCAAAAGAAAACACACCTGGTTAAGGTATCTTCTATTAGCTGAGTAGAGAAACTTCAGTAAAAAACAAGTAGTAGTGCCACTTTCTTCGACTGATGTATAGTACAAAGCAGCATGCAAGTTTGCATGGCCATTACAAAGAATCCAGTCTTTCATGCTCACACAAAACATGTAGGCATAGAATATCTTCATATCCATGAGCCAATATAGGATGCGGTTATGGGTTTGGAATATTATTGTACAAAAGAAAAGGGACTTTGAAAGGAATAATTTAATCCTCATCTCCAACAAATGGGCATAGGATTGATACATAAGTAATGTAGACTTGGACAACTTGGTCATTGCTGTACATGTTCATTATAGAATTTTCCAAATTCTGTTATATTTGTTCCTTTGTCTTCTACTCCAATCATCTATATGGGCTCCTAGATTTTGGTACTTTAACATTAAATGCATCTATGTGGGCTCCTTGGTGTTGGTACCTTGTAACAATAAATGCCATTGTTCTAAGTCAAGTCAGGTAGTAGGTTCTCTGGTTGGTGAGGTTTTGGGCATAAAGTGAACTGGCTTTCAAGTTGTTCATCTTAAGTATGGTATGTCCCACAGGATATTTTCTTATTTTCCGTAGAATTTCAACTCAATAATCCCCATTCATAGAAACACACCATAAATGCCTGACTTCAAAAGATGATCATGTAGACCGTGGTCTCTTTTTATGATCACGTTTCATTGACTTGTTCTATGAGATGAATCTCAATTTCAATTGCTGTCTTCTAGGAGATGAGTACGTTCCAATTTTGTGTGTTATGCGAGAGAGAGAGAGAGAGAGAGAGAGAGAGAGAGAGAGAGCTATGTGGCATTTATTTGCACAAGGAAAGCCGAACATGAAAGCACCTTTCTTCGGTACTTGAAGGTATACATAAGAGGACCCTCCTAAGAAGCCAAGCGTACTCATGACACCCTTGTGATGCACCTTTTTTGCTATGATCCTCTCAATTTCCACGCGTGACATAACTTTTCTCCTATGGGACAAGCAGAAAATGCTCAAGGGCTATGGCGGACCCATGCTACATGCTTGACTTTTGAGAGAAGCGCATGAAAGCAGCTGTGCTTCGCAATTATTGAGGAAAAAAGTGTCCGCACACTCACACTTTTATACTAAACTGTGACCCACAGCTCTCTAAAAGCCATCCATGTACTTGTTTAAGGAGTTGCAGCCCTCTTGTGAAGGTGGACATTTGTGAAGGGGGACATGATGCATTAAGAAGGAAATGGCAAGTAGTCCGAATAAAAGCATCTTTAATCAGCCTCACACTCACATGCCGACCTCACAAAAGCAAGTAACTCTGTAATCATTTTTCCATGTTGTTTCCATACTTGAAACGGACAAGGAAGTGGGTGGTTTTAATAATGTGAGAGTTTGTGTGTTTGCTTGTGTACACCGAGTCTCCATCATAAACAACACGACAAGACATGAAAGTTGACATGTTCACTTCACCTCATATTTTCTCATTGGTGAGTGCCGAAAGAAAAAAAAAAAAAAAATTCAGGCTTTCATATCAAAGGGATTTATACGGACTGTAATGGTCTCTATCCATTCCTTAGTGCATGCATGCATTTACACACAGACAACATTCGTATACACAAGACTCTCGAACCCATTACAGTTATAAGAGAATTTATGGTCACCATGTACTAAAGCACGCATTCCTGCATTGCGTTTACAGACATGCATACACACACATGTATGTATTTATCTATCTATCTATCTTCCTCCCTCTCTCTCTCTCTATATATATATATATATACATATACACATATATATATATATATATATATATATATATATATATATATATATATATATATATATATATGTATATATGTATGTATGTATGTATATGTGTGTGTACACACACACACGGACAGACATATAAGTACACATACATTAGCACACCTGAATTTAGGAACACTATATTTCACATATCTGCATGCTCTAAGTTTTAAACTTGAGCATAGAGAATTCACAAGTTTCTATTTTGCAATGCAGAGTAAATATGATTCTTTTCTTTGTTTTTTTAACATTTCACACTTTACAATGTGAGTGTGTCTCTTCCTCTTCAGCTTCTTCTTGCTTTTCTTGCCTATGTCTGATCCTACTCCTGATGGCAAAAAAATCATATCACTCTATTTATTCTCTTAGAGCTTTATTTAAGGTTTGATGAGCATAAAAATACACACATAGGCTGCGTTATCTGAAAAGGCTATTCAAGCTTATTTAAACCTTCATGACATTAAAAGCATTGAGCTACAGACAGATTTGTCTTTTCTGTATATGTTCTTGGACTCTTCTGTTTCCAGGACCCAAAATGGTATGGAGATATGAGAAAACAAGAAAATGCCTCAAAAGAAAGGGGAAAGAGGCTTTCCAGAAAAAAGGAGGGATGCATTTTTAGACAATGGAAGTCCATTTTCAGCCTACCGATTGAGTACATCTACAAAAAATAACTATTTTCCACGTAGGGCAAATGAAAGATCTCTGAATGAATGAAACCAGAAAGTGAGGCAGCTTCTAGTTCTTTCTGAGAAGTTTCAATAATCCTTACGAAAGACAATGAAAGATATAAAGAGGGCAATAAATGATTACTATGAAATTCATCATTACTTCTCTTTCGAAATGTGTAGGAATATTTTTATTTTTGCACATTCGCCATGATAAGGCATCCCTAAGAGCCATAGCTCCTCCCCTCTACTATATGGGTGCAAAGATTGCTTCAGTTTGGAGAGGCTTTATTATCCTCAAAACTGAGTACATCACGTGCTATGTTGCTCTTGAATCCTCCTTGGAGAGGGCAATTTTCCTCATCTTTCAACTATGAGCATAAGTCAAGTGTAGCAATCCAAAAATACAAGCTTCAAAGGGGCCACGCAGATGGAGGTCATTTCTCATCGTTTGACTCCTTGAGCCCCCCAACTTCAATGGTCGTTTTTAACCACCAATTTCACGTTAATACATCGAACTCCTGATGGTTTATAGTCGTTCCACGGAAAGCGCATGTTAATACAAAGAATTTATCCTATGTTTTTTTTCAAATCACGATTTAAATATGAGAAACAAGGAAAAAGTTACAAGAAGGCTGGAGAGAATTACAAAGAACGAGAGAATTACAAAGAACGTTTATAGCCTTTTTGTCTATTTCGTGGGGGACCCACTTGTTTTTTAGTTTGTTGTTTTCTAGAATGAACACTCTATGGTGCCTAACGGGGAGGGGGGGTTTTTTTGAATTACAAATCCTTCTACCAAGATAGACTATGGGTTTCTCAATCGACCACTCTTTGGGAGTCTTATTGAAGTTGACCAAGAATCTTTCCTTTTAGATCCTCTAGAGTGCTCCACCTCTCATGGCATTCCACATAGTAGACAAGCATATAGTCACTTCAAAAAGGAGGGCTTGCTTTCGATTAACTTGATTGGAGCATAAGGAGTTTGGTGAGGTGTAGTTACATTTGGAGAATCTTTGGGTAGGAAAAGAAGAGGTCACTCATGTAATGTTTACACCACGGGGGTGCATCACAAAATTTATTTGCTTTCGTAGTATTCCAAATCCCCTCTATAAAACTTTCTAGAAACGGTAGTTCTAGAGGCCCTTAAAGTTGAATTCCAATATCATCCAAGAAGAGGCTAAATACCACTTCTTGTTAAGAAAGCGATGATAGTGTAGGTCCTATTCTTATCCTAGGAGACTTTTCCATAAATTTAATACTACTTATGAGCAGGGTTAATGGAATGGTAAGTACTCTGACTATCTAAATGACTATTATAGGATTTTCTAAATTTTTCTTTTGACTTTATGCATTGAACGAAATGATTTCCAATTCACATTTACATAATTTTATAGTTTTTCTTTCTTATCAGAAACTCAATTTGAATTTAGAAGCATTTTTTATCAACTTATTTAAAGCCAATTGATAAGCTTTTTCCAAAGAATTTGATCGTGCTTTCCATGATCTGCAGGTTGGCCCATCGGGACGATGTGCAGGTTTGGTGGAGGCAGATGTCAAAGAGATTTCCACATCCAAATTAACATGCAGAACTTTGAATCTTCATATCCTTGTGGTTGGTCTATATATACTTCTTCCTCTAACTCACCCATGTAGGAAATAATTATTCACATCCATCTGATGCAAAGTCCATCCTTTTGCTGTAACTAATGCAACAAGTGTTCTGATAGTAGACATTTTAGCTACAGGGTTGAATGTTTCCTCATAATCAATGCCATATGTCTGTGCATATCCTTTAGCTACCAATCATGCTTTATACCTCCTTATGCTACCATCACCATTACGCTTTACCTTGTAAACTCGTTTGCAGCCTATGGGTTTCTTTCCTTGCGACAATGGAACTAGCTTCCATGTATCATTCCCATAAAGTGTAGCCATCTCCTCATCCATAGCTTTTTCCCAATCTGCATTTCCAATTGCATCTTCAAATCAAGAAGGTTCAGCATCTTGTGTTAACTTTGTCATGTAGGCAGAATGACGAGTCATGTAACTATCATATGTCAATCATCGCACTGAATTCCACATCCTCTTAGATCTTCTTGGTCCTGGGTCACTTGTCCTTGTATCATCAGCATATGCCTTTCTTAATCCTGGAGTCTTCACAGAGGGCAATCCAAGTTCTTCATCAAGACTCTTTTCTGAACCGCTTGAATCTCCATCAACGTCTTCAAAACTTGTACATGTTTTATGACCAGCAGAAAGCTTTTCTTTACCTTTCTTGGATGTATTTGATGAATTCGTTGTACTGAAATTTCCACGTAATCTTCCACTCCATGGATTTGAGTTGGAACTATTGCTTGGTGATGCATCTGGTCCACTCAAAACCTGAGATTCTACACCTGATTTTTTAGTATTTTCTTTGTCATTTGGTTCAAGGCTCAATCCTTCTTTAGCATGTGCATAGAAGCTTGACATTTCATCAAATACCACATCTATGCTCACCTTTACTTGTCGTGGGAGTGGATTATAACATTTATATCCCTTTTGCTTAAGGGAGTATCCAATGAAGAAACATTTTTCTGCTTTTGGATCAAGCTTCATCCTCAACTCATCTGGAACATATACATATGCAGTACAACCAAAAACTTTCATATGTGATAAGTTTGGTTTTTTACCTGTGAACTTCTCTTCAGGTGTAACTTGATGTACAACAGCAGTTGGAGTTCTGTTCATGATGTATACAACCATATGCATGGCTTCTACCCAATAACAACGAGGCATATTCTTTTCAGCCATCAAGGCTCTTGCTATTTTTGCAATATGTCTATTTTTGCGTTCAGCAACACCATTCTGTTGTGTACCTGCATGAAAACTAAAGTCAAATTCCATGAATTTTAATAGAATTGATGAACTCATTTGACATTTATTCACCTCCTCCATCATATCTTAATGTTTGAATATACTTCCCTTTCTACTTTTCCACCATAGCTTTAAAATTCTGGAAGTGAGTGAATACCTCACTCTTCTCTTTCATGAAATATACCCACACTTTTCGTGTATGGTCATCAATGAAAGTAACATAAAACTTGCAACCGCCCATAGATGTGGTCTTTGCAGGACCCTAAACATCTTTCTGTACTATTTCTAGCACATTCTCACTTACATGCTTGTCATGTGGAAACAATGATCTTGATTGTTTCCCAAATTGACATGCTGCACATACCTTTTTCATCTCTAAAACCTTGAAATTTGGTAGTCCATGAATGATCTCCTTTGACTGCATTAGTTTCAGCCTTTGCAAATTTCCATGTCCAATTCGTTTGTGCCAGATCTCTATATCAGGAATAACTCCTGCACCTTTTGCAAACATGGCTGCATTCATTTTCGGAACTTTCACATTTAAGGTGAACATCCTACCCACTTTGTTTCCTTTGGCAACCAATCGTCCATCCTGCTTGTACTCTTCTACATATAATCCATCAGCATTGAACCTGACTTGTAATACTTGGTCAACCATTTATCCAACAAAAACTAGATTCTTTGTTATATTTGGAACATGCAGCACATCAGACAGATGTTTTACATTTCCATCCCCCATCGATAGTGCTATGTTTCCTGTATGCTCAATAGGAAGTGATGTGTCATCACTTGTTTCAACATATCGAAGAAATGGCAATTTCTACAAACTACTAAACCATTCTGCATGACAGGTCATGTGATTTGAAGCACCTGAACCAACATACCAGACATTATCATTGGATTTTAAAATACTAGCAGACATTGTATTCATCATAAGATGTTGAACCATGAACAACTTCTCAAAATCATCTGCACTTGTGGATGGATAGTTGTTTTGCTGCCGTCTGTTATTTTGATTCTTCAACCTGCAATCACCTTCAAAGTGTCCAGGTTTAGCGCAATTCTAGCATCCTTTACTATCATTACCTGAACCATTTCTTTGGAAATTTCTGTGACCTCTTTGGCTCCCCCTGCCTTGAAACTGTCCTCTTCCTCTTGCATGATTTTGTATTTGACCTTGGTCTTGGTTACTGTTTCTTCTTCCACTTGCGAAACCTCTACCTCTGCCTCTTCCTCTACCAAAGTAGAATACCTGCTCATAACTAGATTTTCCTTGGGAGTTTGAATCCTCACGAAGATTCTTTTCTTCAATAATCAACATAGATACCAGATCAACAAAATTAGAAATATTATCCTTGGTCTATATAGAAGTTTTGAACTCCTTATATGCAGCTCCTAAACCATGAAGGCACACTTCCACTTTATCATCATCATCTACATTCACCCCAATAGATGCAAGTGACTCACATATGTGTTGAGATATCAAGCTCAACATGTGATGATCCAGGATGACACGTACTAGTTTTTCGTTTCTCTGACATGTATATTGGTCACACTGGTATATGTTAGGGATACTTCATTGAGCTTTATTAGATTTATCTACCGAGGGTGATGACATATTTGTTTCTTGCCAGCTCACTCATTCGCGGACATTAGGTTTTTCCTTATGTACTGATCTTTATATATTGCACTTGTTGTATTCTTGTTTTTAGGTCATTCTTGTACATTCATTTTATGTAATAGAAGAAGAAGAAGAAGATCATTCTTCCTTGCCTCAATTTGTGTGTGTGCTTCTCCTTGAGAGTGAGAGTGTGTGTGTGAGCTCTCTTCCTTATCTCCTTCCTCGTGACATGGTATCAGAGCCAGCATGGCTGTAGAGAGCTCGTGAAGAAGACGACGGTGAAGATTACGCGGCAATGCATGGAGAAAACGCGATTTCACAAACGACCTCCGTTTGCTATGAAAATCGGCATAAAGGTAGAAGACCTTGAAATATTTTTGAGCCCGCAAGGTGGGGCCCACAAAAAAACAAGGTCAGTTTCAGAAACTTTAACTTGCGTTGTGTTCGGCAACACTCATATATTCAGATCCAGAATTTCGAGCGATTCCGTGTACTGTTGATACAAGAAAACTGTATTTTTCTGAGATCGAACCTTCACGTCATAGTGTGACAGTATTCAAGTAGAAGTGTTGCTTGTAGTGTTTTGCACTGTTGTGAATTGCTGCAGAAATGACAAACGCAGATGGAATGAGTCCAGAGCGATAAGTTGGACAAGAATAACTTCCATGCTTGGAGATTTAGAATGATGAATTTCCTGATGGGAAAAGGCTACTAGAAGTACATCAAAGGAGAGAATGAAAATGCTCTGCAGTTACTAGAAAGGAATCAGACTGTAGATCAGGTAAGAGCATATGAGGATTGGAATCAAGGAGCACGGAAGGTAATGTACTGGCTATCTGTTAGCATATAGGATAGCATGATTGGACATTTACAGGAAGCCAAGACTCCAAAAGAGGCTTGGAACAGTTTGGTCACATTGTATGAGACCAATACAAAGGCAAGGAAATTGCAACTCAAGAACGAGCTGCATACATTGGGAAAAAAGAGCATGTCAGTAAGTGAGTACACTAAAAATCAAAAGCATATGTGAGTCACTTCCATCTATTGGTGTGAATGTGATGATGATGATAAGGTGGAAGTGTGCCTTCGTGCTTTACGAGTTGCATATAAGCAGTTCAGAACTTCCATATAGACCAGGGAAAATATTCCAAATTTTGCTGATCTGGTATCTATGCTGATTATTGAAGAAAAAATTCTTGGTGAGGATTCAAACTCCCAAGGAAAGCCCAATTTTGAGCAGGTATTCTACTCTGGCAGAGGAAGAGGCAGAGGTAGAGGTTTTGGAAGTGGAAGAGGAAACAGTAACCAAGACCAAGGTTAACAACAAAATCATGTAGGAGGAAGAGGACAGTTTCGAGGCACGGGGAGCCAAAGAGGTCGTAGAAATTTCCAAAGAAATGATTTAGGTAATGATAGTAAAGGATGTTGGAATTGTGGTAAACCTGGACACTTTGAACGTGATTGCAGGTTGAAGAATCAAAATAACAAAGGGTAGGAAAACAATTATGCATCCACAAGTGCAGATGATTTTGAGAAGTTGTTTATGGTTCAACATCACATGATGAATACGATGTCTGCTGGTGTTTCAAAATCGAATGATAATGTCTGGTATGTTGATTCAAGTGCTTCAAATCACATGATCAGTCATGCAGAATGGTTTAGTACTTTACAAAAATTGCCAGTTCCTGGATATGTTGAAACAGGTGATGACACATCACATCCTATTGAGCATACAAGAAACATAGCACTATCGATGGAGGATGGAAAGGTAAAACATCTTGCTAATGTGCTGCATGTTCCAAAGATAACAAAGAATCTGGTTTCTATTGGACAAATGTTTCACTAGGGATTACAAGTAAGGTTCAATGCTGATGGATTATATGTAGAAGAGTACAAGCAGGATGGAAGATTGGTTGCCAAAGGAAACAAAGTGGGTAGGATGTTCACCTTAAATGTGAAGATTCCTGTGGCATGTTTGCAAAAGGTGCAGGAGTTATTGCAGATATAGAAATATGGCACAAACGAATTGGACATGCGAACTTGCAAAGGCTAAAACTGATGCAGTCAAAGGAGATTGTCCATGGACTACCAAATTTCAATGTTGTAGAAATGCAAAAGGTATGTGCAGCATGTCAATTTGGTAAACAATCAAGAGCATCATTTCCACATGACAAGCATGTTAGTGAGAATGTACTAGAAGTAGTACATACAGATGTTTGGTGTCTAGCAAAGACCACATCTATGGGTGATTGCAGGTTTTATGTTACTTTCATTGATGACCATACATGCAAAATATGGGTATATTTCATGAAAGAGAAGAGCGAGGTGTTCACTCACTTCCAGAATTTTAAAGCTATAATGGAAAAGCAGACAGAAAAGTACATTCACACATTAAGATCTGATGGAGGAGGTGAATACATGTCAAATGAGTTCAGTAGTTTTCTAAAAAATCATGGAATCCGGCGTCATTTTTCATGCAGGTACACACCAAAACAGAATGGCATTGCTGAATGCAAAAATAGACATATTGCAGAAATAGAAAGAGCCTTAATGGCTGAGAAGAATATGCCTCATTGTTATTGGGCACAAGCTGTGCATACTACTGTATACATCATGAACAAAACTTCGACTGCTGCTGTACATCAAGTTACACATGAGGAGAAGTTTATAGGTAAAAAGCCAAACTTATCACATCTGAAAGTTTTTGGATGTATTACATATGTAAATGTTCGAGATGAATTGAGGACAAAGCTTGATCCAAAAGCAGAAAAGTGTGTCTTCATTGGATACTCCCTTGAGCAAAAGGGATATAAATGTTATAACCCACTCACACGACAGGTAACGGTGAGCAGAGATGTGGTATTTGATGAAATTTCAAGCTTCTATGCACATGCCAAAGAAGGACTGAATCTTGAACCAAATGACAAAGAAAAGGCTGAAAAATCAAGTGCGGAATCTCAAGTTTTGAGTGGATCGGATGCATCACCAAGCAATAGTTCCAACTCAAATCCATGGAGTGGAAGATTGTGTGGAAATTTCAGTCCAGCAAATTCATCAAATACATCAAAGAAAGGTAAAGAAAAGCTTTCTGCTGGTCATAAAACATGTGCAGGTTTTGAAGACATTGATGGAGATTCAAGCGATTCAGAAAAGAGTCTTGAGGAGGAACTTGGATTGCCTTCTATGAAGACTCCAGGAGTAAGAAGGGCACATGCAGATGATACAAGAAGAAGTGACTGAGAACCAAGAAGCTCTGGGAAGATGTGGAATTTAGTGCAACGATTGACGTATGATAGTTATATGGCTTGTCATTGTGCCTACATGACAAAGGTAATACAAGATGCTGAACCTTCTTGCTTTGAAGTGCAATTGGAATTGTAGATTGGGAAAAAGCTATGGATGAGGAGATGGCTGCACTTTATGGAAATGATACATGGAAGGTGGTTCCATTGCCGCAAGGAAAGAAACCCATAGGCTTGGGTTTACAAGGTAAAGCATAATGCTGATGATAGCATATGCATGTATAAAGCACGACTGATAGCTAAAGGATATGCACAGACATATGGCATTGATTATGAGGAAACATTTAGCCATGTAGCTAAAATGTCTACTCTTACGCCACTTGTTGCATTAGCTACAACAAAAGGATGAACTTTGCATCAGATGGATGTGAAGAATGCTTTCCTACATGGTGAGCTACAGGAAGAAGTATATATGGACCAACTACAAGGATATGAAGATTCAAAGCATCCAGAATATGTTTGCAGGTTGCAAAAGGCTTTGTATGGGCTGAAGTAGGCTCCCCGTGCATGGCATGCAAGGATTGCTAATTACTTAACCAGCATTGGGTTTTCTATGTGCGATGCACATCATTCACTATATGCAAGGTAGGCTGATGATGGCATCACGATTGTGGCCATTTATGTTGATGACTTGATTGTAGGTGGCGATAATGAGGGATGCATCAAAGAGGTAAAGCAACTTCTTATGCAAGAATTAGACATGAAAGATCTTGGTGTGCTACGCTATTTCTTGGGCATTGAGTTTATACATATAGAAACAGGTATATGGATGTCGCAAAGGCAATATGCCTTGAATATGCTGCAAAAGTATGGTATGGTTGGTTGTAAGCCAATTTCTATGCCATTAGATCAGAATTTGAAGTTGGATACTACATCAGGTGAAGCATTGGAAAATGCTACTATGTATAGGAAAATTATGGGAAGTCTTATATATCTTACAAGTACAAGACCTGATTTAAGCTATACTGTTGGACTTGAAAGTCAGTATATGCAGGTTCCAAGAAGCCACATTTGGATGCTCTGAGGCGCACTCTATGTTATGTGAGTGCTACTTTGGATTATGCATTGTTTTTTGAAGCTAGTGTAGATTTGCAGGTTCATGCATACACCGATGCAGATTGGCTGGTAGTACTCCAGATAGAAGATCTACTAGTGGCTTTCTTTTCTCACTTGGAGGTGCAACTATTACATGGAGCAGTAAGAAGCAACCCACTATTGCTTTGTCGAGTACAGAGGCTGAGTATAGAGGTGCTACAATGGCAGCATGTGAGGCATCATGGCTGGAGATGTTACTTGAAGATTTAGGTGTGGAAGTGCAAAAGCCTATCACTATCTATTGTGATAATCTTAGGAGCATAGAGTTAGCACATAACCCTGTTTTCCATGCTAGAAGTAAGCATGTCGAGGTACATTATCACTTCATCAGAGGGAAGGTATTAGCAGGTGATATTGATCTTGTTTATGTGAGAAGAGATGAGCAAGCTGTTGATATTTTCACCAAAGCACTTGGAGCTGAGAAGTTGAAGAAGTTTCGGGAGATGCTTGGATTATAGGATATGGCGTTGAGCTTGAGGGGGAGTGTTGAGATATCAAGCTCAACATGTGATGATCCAGGATGACACATACCAATTTTTTGTTTCTCTGACATGTATAGTGGTCACACCGGTATCTGTCAGGGATACTTCATTGAGCTTTATTAGATTTATCTACTGAGAGTGATGGCACATCTGTTTCGTGCCAGCTCACTCATTCATGGAAATTAGGTTTTTCCTTATGTACTGATCTTTATATATTGCACTTGTTGTATTCTTGTTTTTAGGTCATTCTTGTACATTCCTTTTATGTAATAGAAGAAGAAGAAGAAGAAGATCATTCTTCCTTGCCTCAATCTATGTGTGTGCTTCTCCTTGAGAGTGAGGGTGTGTGTGTGAGCTCTCTTCCTTATCCCCTTCCTCATGACAATATGATTTTGATTTTAAGAGTGTAGTCACTTATCGACATGCTTTTCTTTTCCAATGTATGCAGCTTGTTCTTGAGTTGAAATTTCCATGCCTTTGTATTAGTCTCATACAAAGTGACCAAACTATTCCAAGCTTCTTTCAGAGTCTTGGCATCATGTATGTGCCCAATCATGCTATCTTGTATGCTAACATGAGCTTGAGGCGGAGTGTTGAGATATCAAGCTCAACATGTGATGATCCAGGATCCAGTTTTTAGTTTCTCTGACATGTATAGTGGTCACACCGGTATATGTCAAGGATACGTCATTGGGCTTTATTAGATTTATCTACCAAGAGTGATGGCACCTTTGTTCCTTGCCAGTTCACTCATTTGCGGACATTAGGTTTTTCCTTATGTACTGATCTTTATATATTGCACTTGTTGTATTCTTGTTTTTAGGTCATTCTTGTACATTCCTTTTTATGTAATAGAAGAAGAAGAAGAAGAAGAAGATCATTCTTCCTTGTCTCAGTCTATGGGGGTGCTTCTCCTTGAGAGTGAGTGTATGTGTGTGAGCTCTCTTCCTTATCTCCTTCCTCGTGACATGCATATGTGTAAGTGCATGTATGTATGCATGAGGTATATAGAATGCATGTAAAATAAGTATAATGTGTTAATACATATACAAAGTTATAGATGGAGTATGCATATTAGTGATACCATATGATGTGTGATAGTATGACATGGGCATGAATATATATTCACATATATGAAATGTATATTCGCATGATAGAAAGTATGAAAGTATATGCATGTAGTGTTAATATGTATGATGAATGATATAGGTAAGATGCATATGCATAATAGTAAGTATGCATAAGAAGTTATAAATGAATATGCATGAAAATAATGTCCGATTTATGTGCATTTATTTAAGACTATGCGATAGTCTATGCATGAATGCGGATATATGAGTATATACTTAAAAGTGCATAAAGGTATGATAAGTATGAAATAGATATATGTATATGCATATGAATTAATGTTTGTGTGCATGTGTATTTAAGATAATGTGTGTGTACATAAAAGTGTGCATATGCTTGCTAGTGACATACATAACTATCTGATTGCATGTATGTTTATGAGAAATATAGATGCATGTATGCATGAATGCATATGTATGAGCATGAATGCATATGCATGAGCATCAATGTACATGAGTGCGTGTGTATAATTGTATGCATGAGTGAAAGTATGCATGCATATGTGGAAGTGCATGAATGTATGTGTGAGATAAATGGAAATGCATGTGTGTATGCATTTAAGTGTTGATGATATATGCATGTGTGCATAATATTAATGCATGTATGCATGAATGCATGTATGCATGTATGCATGAATGCATGTATGAATGTATGTATGAAAGTTAATCATGAGCATGAAAAGTGTGATGCATGTATAATGTGTAATATTATAAGCATATGCATGTGTATTAATGAGTGAGCATGAATGATATAATACATGTATGTATAAAAATGTTGCAAGTATGCTTGTGTGCATGAATGCATGTGTATGAGCATGTGTTTACTTGTGCATAAATGCATAATAGGCATGAATTTAAGTGTATTAAATGTATGTGATAGTGTGTGAACATGCATATTAGAGCTAATGTTTGTGTGCATACATATAAATTTGGTGTATGTATATGACTATTAATGTGAGCGTGTATTAACATATGCATAAGAGAGTTAATTGGCATGTGTTAGCATGAGTATAATATATGAATGTATATTAAGTTTATAAATGTGTGCTAGGTTTATGAATGTGAGTTAGCATAAAATTATGTGAGTTATTAAAAGTTTGTATATGCGTCTAAGTGTGCATGTAAGCATAAAAGTGATGAATACTTATATGTATGCATGTGAATGCACAATGTTAGATGCATGTGCATGCATAAGAATTTTGGAGCTTGCATGAATAAGAATGCATGCATGAGCATGATACATGTATGTACCATAAATTGAATGCATGTTCATATACTTAGAGTTGCAAGTAATAAGTGTGTTTTATGATGTATGAAGAGTACTTATGTGTTTTTTTGCTAATGTTTCTTTATATAGACCATTTGAAGAAGATTGGCGAGAAGTGATGAATTGACAAAACCTACGAGCTTTTGACTAGGAGTTTGGAGCTGCATTTATGTTGCTTCTCCTAGTTTTCTATTATCACATTTGAAACTTAAGACATTGTATTAGGATTTTTGATCAAAGTACTTGTATTAGACTTTTTCAACAAAGTATTTGTATAGGAATTTCATCAAGGCATTTGTATACGAATTACTTTTCCAAAGTAACTATAGCAGTCAAAAGGTCTTAGCATTATTACTAAACCATTCAATTATCAAACAAAACGTTACATTACACTTTATTTCTCATGTCTACAAGCAATGCATCTTTAAATGAAGCTATCAATGAACATAACATACATACCTCTTTTATTTTAGAGACTTTATTACCTGCTCCTATTGAGAATACTACTACACAATCTAATGAAAACAATACTAATGAAGAAATAGAAGTAGAAGAATTAGTTAAAGATCATATTGTTCATGAATCTTTAATCTCTCCATCATATGATCACTATTTATCTAGGTTTTTAACTTTGTTTTTGATTGCATCATCTGAACTTGAGGGTAGTGAGATTTTGTTCCCGATGTAAGTGCGAAAGCAACGGTTGGTGGATCAAGTCAACCACTGGAAATATGACCCACGCTGGGTGCTTCTTGCAAACTCAGGTACAATGAAGACTCATGGTGTCATGTACTCACAAAAAGCATATATAACCTCTAGTAAAATAATTAGGTCAAACTCAAATCCAAATTCTCATTCAACTAGGGTAACTTCAGCTTATCAATTTTTATGTTCAATAATTCAAATTCAACAAGCATCTCATGCAAGATCTTAACTCTTCATTTCTCTACAACAAAATTGCTAATGTCAAAACCATGCACTAATGAATAACTTGCTTGTCTTATTTAATGAAGAGGAATTATCATACATAATTATCTAGGCAAAATTGTAAATGTGCTAAAGCAATCTATTATGATATACTTCTGCTTTGAACATCAATTAGCAAATATTAAAATAGAAGGTACAAATCAACTTTGTTCTAAAATCTTATTACTAGAACCGGCTTTCCTTTTCCAATTAGGAAGTGAGCCATACTTCGTGTATACATCATCATTTAAGAACTAGAATAAATAGAAATAATGTGCATAAAGATACATTATAAGCCCGATCTTTTGTTTAGATAACTTTGTAATTTTAGTGAGTGAAGATAATCTAGACCTTGACGTTGATTCAACACTTCTCGTTTCCATTAAATTAACGAAAGAAAATCTCATATTGGAAACATCTTAGACACTTATAAAAATAATGAGAAGGGATGATTGGAATTTAGCACTTGGAGTGTATGCCATGAATTTTTTTCTTCCTAACGATTCAAATAGAAAACTAAACATATAGATATATGTGCCACATTGAATTACAAGTGTAGTATCCACATGCAGATTTGCAAATAACTGAAAACAAAGCAACAAAAAGAAGACATATGGCAAAGCGTTGTATCCTCATAGCTAGGGTATCATGCGAATTTAAAGGAGTATCATGACCAGATTAATCATCTTAACATGCGATCTCTGTAGATACATTACAAAAGTGTAAATATCGTAGAAATGTAATTGTAGGAGTAATACAAACATGCATTCAGCACGTTTACTGTAGTTCAAATGTTGATGATTCGTTTGAATACCAAAGAACAAAAGGAAGGATGTGCTGTGTTGAGGAATTCTATATCAGTTTAACATAGACTTTTTATGCGCATATCTTCCAATAGTACACATGCTTTCACCTATGCTCCGTTTGCAGCCATAACAATTTGATAATTAGAATCATAAATGTAAATATCAGAAAACAAACGTTCAAATGGATTTCAGTATCCAATCAGAATAAAATCATTAAATCATGCATCAAAACAACATCAGTTTTACCCAAACATATTTTTTTTATTAAACTAGTTGAAAGATCTTGGAGAAGCTTGTAGGAGGTAGAAAAGTGCATTTCCAAGCGATGAAGTTTGGTCTAGACAATCGGCACAAGACCAGCCCTTAAGCTTATGGAGACTCAAATAGACCTTATAGGCATGCGATAAGTGCAAAGAAATGCAGTATGTACTTTGGAGCATCAAGGAGAAAGAGTCGATACAAAACAGATAGGTTTGCACGTCGATTACCTCAAAAAACTTACTATCTATGGAAGAGACAATGAACTTCAAATGCTCATAGCGACCAACATGATTACAATTAGAAAAAATCCTTCTATGGGAGTGATACACATAGGCTTGAGTGTATACAATGCACAAACGTATAAGGAATAAGCAAAATATGCTATAGGAATGAATCAGATACTCAACGGTGGTACCTCCTATTTTTTAGGAATATGTAGAGATTGACCCCGAGATAGAAAAACTATGATTTCTCAAAACTTACTGCATCAAATTCTATGAAAATTATTATGCATAAAATAGACATTAATATCTTTCCAATGTGCCATCTTGAACTCAATTTGAAGCTCTGTAGAGAGAGTAGCAACCTCTACAAGATTACTGTTGGCAAAGAATATGATCCAAAAAATTGAAGGAGCAAGACAATGATGGTCACAAGTGTTTGTATATTGCTTCCATATATTGTACAATTGATTTCAAGTCTTTATATAGACTCTACGAGTGTTCCATGACTTCTACAAGTGCAATTTGAATTCAAATGAAGGTGGGAATGGTTGTTGGAGAGAATCAATTCACTTTCCTACAATCTAGGAAAAAGTAAAGATCTAGTTTGATCTACTTTTAGGTGATTGATTGCTTGATTGAATGCAACTCAACCACCACAAATTTGTGTAGTTTAGGATATATCTTTCTACTTTTACATGTATAAAACTCAAGGCTTTTACAATGGTAAAAGATCCATGAAAAAGCTTTTTGAAAAAAATACAATAAGTGAGCATAAGGATAAGAACTCTCCAACAGATATCCATTCGACACGATACCCTTTGATGTAGATCAAATCAACCTCAAGCAAAGTGTAAGCTTGATGTTCCAACAGATCCCCCTCATGCTAAATTATGCTTGAGTCTTCATTTTTTGATAGGTTGAATGCCTGCCATAGCTTTGAATCTACAAAGCTTTATTCCATCAAGTGCCTTCGTCATCATATCTGCTACTTGCTTTTCTGTAGGAACAAAAGAAATGTCAATCTCCTTTGCCATGAGCTTCTCTCTGATAAAGTGGTAATGAACCTCTATGTGTTTGGTTCTTGCATGGAAAATAGGGTTTTATGCCAGATGCATGGAACTTACATTATCTCCAAATATGTGAGGTTTGGAACTCACAAGTCCCAAATCTGTATACAATGCCTTGAACCATATTGCCTCTTGAGTTGCTATGGTCAAACCTCTGTACTCTGCTTCAGTCGAGGATAAAGCAAGTGTTGGTTGCTTCTTGGAACTCCATGACACTAGCTTTGAACCTGCAAATGCTAAGTAACCAGAAGTACTTCTTCTATTATCCTTAGCTCCTGCCCAATCTGCATGCGAATGGATTTTATTATCCAAATCTGAAGGGCAATGATAGAATATGCCTTCGTTGATTGTACCTTTGAGATACTTCAATACTCTCTTAGCTTGGTGAGTGCATGAATATACTTAAGTACTTAGTCAGTGCATGAATTGAGTAAGCACTCCCACACTATATGAGATGTTTGCCCTTGTATGAGTAGCATATATCAAGCTACCTACCAAGCTTTGATACTCTTTAATGTCTTCAATTTTCTCACCTTCATAAATACTAAGTTTATGATTCATCTCCAAAGGTGTACCTGTAGGTTTAGTGTTCTCCATTTTGAACTTGAGAAGTAGATCCTGAATGTATCTTCTTTGAGTCAAATACATTCCTTCATTTGTGTATATCACCTGCATACCTAGGAAATATGTGAACTCACCTAGGTCACTGATTTTGAACTCCTCTTGCATGTGTCTTTTGATCCTTTGACTGCCATTTAGATCATCACCTGTCACAATAATATCATCTACATATACACATAGATAGATAACCTCATCATGATCCCTTTTGATGAATAGAGAAGGATCTAAGCTGCTAGGTTTGAACCCTTGATCTTGAAGATATGTAACCAACCTGTAATTCCAAGCTCTAGGAGCTTGTTTCAATCCATACAATGCTTTCTTAAGTCTACAAACATAAGATGGATGATTAGGGTTTTCAAAACCTGGTGGTTGTGACATGTATACCTATTCACTTATCCAACCATTTAAGAATGCATTTTTCATATCAAGTTGGAGGAGTCTCCAATTCCTTGCAGCAGCTACACTTATCGATGTTTGGTTGTAGTCATCTTTGCAACTGGCGAGAATGTGTCCTCATAGTTTATACCATGAGTTTGTGTGCATCCTTTGGCAACTAATCTTGCCTTGTACCTGCAAACTGATCCATCTAAATTCCTATTAACTTTATATACCCATCTGCAACCAATTAACTTTTGATTCGGTGACATTGGAACCAAATCCCAACTGTCCATCTCCTTCAATGCATCTATTTCTTCTTTCATGGCATTTTCCCAATTAGGGTTTCCCTTTTCCTCTTCATAGGTTGAGGGTTCCTCTGAAATAGAGTCTTTTGTCAAGTAGATTGAATGCTTTGTAAGAAATGTGGAATCATATCCATACCTTTCTAGTTGCTTCTTCTTTCTTGCTGATCTTCTAGGTGCTTCTTTGGAGAATTCTCCAACCTCTTGCATCTTTGGTTTGTCTCTTGACTTCCATAGCTTGTAATCCTTCCCTTTCATCTTGGTCATCATATGTATCACTTCTTGGATCTTGGACCTCTGTATCATGCTTGCTTCCTAATTGATAAGGATCTGAATCAAGATCATATGGTAGAGTTACCTTTTGTTTGTCTTCATCATACCAAGACGTGTGTTCTTCAAAAACAACATCTCTACTTGTAGTGTATTGCTTGGTTGAAGGATTATAGAACCTATAACCCATCTGAGTTGAATCGTATCCAATAAACACTGCTTTTGTTGCCCTTTCATCTAGCTTACCTCTTATTTGTGATGGTGCATGAACATAAGCTAAACAACCAAAAACCTTGCAATGTACAAGACTAGGTTTCTTCCATGCCATGCTTCATAAGGAGTCATACCTTGAAGTGATTTGGATGGTAGTCTATCGACAAGGTACACAGCAGTTGAAATAGGTTGCCTAAAGATAATGTGGCAAATTCTTCTCTTCAAGCATTGTTTGGGCTGATCCAACCAATGTTTTGTTTCTCCTCTCTGCAATTCCATTTAGTTGAGGAGACTACCTAGTAGTCACTTCCCTTTTGATACCTTTGTCTTGCAAGAACTCATCAAACTCTTTGGAGAAGTATTCTCCCCATCCATCAGATCTGAGCTTCTTGAGTGATCTACCTGTATGATTCTCCACATGTGCGAGATACTTTTTGAAGCAATCAAACACTTCATCTTACTCTTGATAAAGTATAGAACAGTCCACCTAGTATGCTCGTCAATAAATGAGATGTAATACCTTGATCCTACGAATGAAGGTTCTTGACTTGGTCCCCATATATCTCTATGTACTAAGTCCAATAAGTTGTTGTGGATCTAGCCTTTGTGGTTGAATGGTTGTCTTTAAGCCTTCCCAATCCGACATGCATCACACCTATTGATCATGTGTTTCTTTGATATGTTCGGCAGTTCTAAAACACTTTGATCCCTACATATATCCTTCAAGGTTCTTTCCTTCACATGAGCAAGTTTCTTATGCCAAACTTCAAGCTCACTTAGGTTTTGAGACCCAAAAGTGAATAGAGCTATGTTCCTGGTTTCTCCTACTTCAAAAGTAAAGAGCCTACCATGCTTCTCACCTCTGGCTATCTTCTTGAAGCCTTGACATGGATCTCCCACAAAAGCTCCATGTTGGGTGAACCTAACTTGCAAGCCTTTTTCAACTATTTGGCCTACACTTATTAGGTTTTTAGTGATAGTGGGTACAAAGAGAACCTTACTCAGAATGTTTATCCTGCCATTGGAAGCTTTGACATTACCAATCTTCTCCACATTGTGCTTTGTATCATCCCCTATTTGCACTTCATGTCTATGCTTTGGACTTTCCAAGTCAAATAGAAGAGCAATATTGCATGCAACATGATTCGAACATCTTGAATCTATGTAGAACAAATGATCATTTTCTTTACCTTCTTTGTGTCTTAGATTCATGAGAAGCAATGAGTCTTCATGTGGTTGATCTTCTGAATACTTTTTGTAGTCCCTTCTATTAAAGATTCTATTGTTATTGTTGAAGTTGTGTCCACCTCTACCTCTGTTGTGCCATATCCATCACGTCCACTTCCTTTCTGGGTCTTCCCATTGAACTAGCAATTTTGAGTGGTGTGGTTGGTCTTATCGCAGATGGCACAATGTTGAACATTTTGACCTTTGGCCTTGTCTTGCTTTGGTCCTTTCTTCTTCCCTTTCCACTTGCTTTTGCTTGGGAAGTTGGGTTGGGAAGTCTCTTCTTCATCTTCTTCCTTCTTCTTGCCTTTCTGCTTCTTATCCTTCTTATCTGCATATAAAACACTAATTGAATTACCATGATAGGAGTTACCTTACTTTATGCAATCATTGGACTCTTGATTGAAGAGTTTTCCAAGAAAGATGTTGAATTCTGGAGTTTACACATCCATGATGAGATCATAAGCCGTCGTGAAGGATTGCCATTGCTTATCTACCGTTGAGAATTTGCCTCATGATAACCTCTTCTTCAATCAGCTCTCCAATGGATGCTAACTGATCTGCAATCTCCTTGACCTTGGGGATAAACTCTGTGATAGTTTGTTTAGGTGTCTTCTTCATTTGGTTGAACTCCTTCCAAAGATTATTCTTTCTTGCTTTGGTACTAGTAGAAAAAAAAGTCACGAGGGCATCCCAAGTCTCTTGAGATGTTTTGCATCCTCTAATATGTGGTAATAGAAAGTCTGAGATAGATTTTAGTATGCACAACCTTGCTTAAGCATCCCTTGCACACCAAAGTGTGAGCTTATTTGTATCCTCTTGTGTAGGTCCTCCTTTGGATCTTGGAATGGGCATAGCTGTGAAGAGAGATGGTGGATGCAATCCAAAGATGAGTAGGTGCTGCTACAACTAGCTTCACACCAGCCAACTGAGACTTCAGAGTTGATTAGTAGACCCTTTAAGCTTCCTAAATCCACCAAAATATCAGCCAAGTACTTTGGAACATGTATCCCAAAAGTTTAAGTCAAGACAGACTAGTTGTGAAATGACTAGCTCCCAAAACTTGCTATTTTTGGACATACACCTGCTAGAAAAAATGAACATTGCTCTCAACCTGGTAGGAATTAGAAACATTCCTTTTGGGCATAGCAAATAGAGTTAGCAAGCTTCCCAATCCAAGTTAAAACACTTCAAATGATGGACTGAGCACTGAGAACAAGATTTATCAATTTCTGGAACATGCCCACCATTCTCGGGGCTCTGCAGAGATAGACTAGTGAGCAGTAAAATGCAGATATCTCCAAAACTATAAATTCAATGACCTTGAAAATTGATATGCAAAAACTAGACAGTAAGAGCTATCCAACGCACATTAAAGCACTGAAAAGGGATCAGTAGAACGCGAGATATGACCTTCTGAAGGTACTACTGTGAGTGAGTATAGCAGAGAACAAAACAGAGAAGTAGATGATAATAAATGTATAGATTCACATATGATTACAACCACATTGACAACGAATCTTTGCACAATGGGAGTAGAATGATAGAGCTATGGAGTAAACTCTTCAATCTCTACAAAATGACATGAAGTGGTCACGTACAAGGCTTGCTAATCGCCTCTTCCTTCTTGCTTCTTTTATAGCTATTCTTGGAGGGAGTTTTGAATTCGAATTCGAATGGCTCCACCTAAAAGTGATCCCCAAAGCTAGGAGAGATTCCCTGAGCTCTAAATTTCGTGGTTTTAGGTAGTTAGAGCCACGAATTTGCTTTTACATCATGGATGAGGTAAGCCATCCTTTTCCTTTTTTCTTTTTCCATTTACAAGAGATAAAATGTACTCTTTTACAAGAGGTGTTCACATGACTACTCATGTGACTTACAAATGAGGATAATATCAAGCATATCAAGCATGTAGGCTTGGGTAAAATGCACCAACAGCTCCCCCTCAAGCCTAACATGCTTGGCCTCCAAATAAGTCTTCAATTGTCCTTGATTTCCTGCAAGCCAATCATCAACTTGAATCTACTTAATTTTGTACCATCAAGAGCTTTAGTCAACATGTTGGCACATTGCATATCTGTAGAGACATAGGATAGTTGAATATCCTTGCTCATTAGCTTCTCCCTTACATAATGGTAGTGGACTTCAATATGCTTGGTTCTAGCATGGTATACCAGATTAGCTGCTAGATGTAGTGAGCTTGTGTTGTCACCAAAAATGTGAGGTGTTGAAGAATGAAGTCCAAGATCTGTGTACAAAGACTTTAACCACATGATTTCTTGAGTTGCAGTAGCCAAACCTCTATATTCTGCTTCAGTAGAAGATAATGCCACAGTTGGTTGCTTCTTCGATGACCAAGAAATGATTTTTGAACCTACAAATGATATATAACCTGATGTGCTTCTTCTATCATCTCTAGATCCGGCCCAATCTACATCTGAGTAGACCTTTAGCTCAATATCTGAAGTATATGAATAGAACAAACCTTCATTCATGGTCCCCTTTAGGTACTTGAGGACTCTCTTGGCGGCTTCCATATGTGGTCTTCTCGGCTTATGCATAAACTGACTCAATATGCTAACACTATAGCATATATCCACCCTCGTGAGTGTTGCATAGTTCAAACTTCCAACCAAGCTTTGATAGCTTGTGATGTCTTCAATTGGCTCTCCTTCATAAGCACTAAGCTTATGATTTTTCTCCATAGGTGTACCTGCACACTTGGTATTTTCCATCTTGAACTTGACGAGCATGTCATGGACATACTTCCTTTGTGTGATGTATATACCTGAATCTGTGTAGATCAACTCCAATCCAAGAAAATAAGTGAGTGGTCCGAGGTCACTTATTTTGAACTCCTCCTTCATTTGACTCTTTACCTGTTTGATTCCTTCAAGATCATTGCCTGTGATAATAATATCATCAACATACACACATAAATAGATCACTTCAGATCCATTCCTCTTTATGAACAAAGAGGTATCCGCCTTGCTATCTTTGAATCCTTGGTCCTGCAAATAAGTCACCAATCTGAAATTCCAAGCTCTTGGAGCTTGCTTCATCCATACAAAGCTTTCTTTAGTTTGCATACATAGTTAGGATGATGTGCATCCTCATATCCAGAAGGTTGTGCCATATACACTTCCTCAGAAATCCATCCATTCAAGAAAGCATTCTTTACATCAAGTTGATAAAGATTCCAATTTCTAGATGCAGCAAGACTAATGAGAACCCTAATTGTAGGCATTTTTGCAACAGGAGAGAAAATCTCCTCATAATCAATACCATGGGTTTGAGAAAACCCTTTAGCAACTAACCTTGCTTTGTATCTATTTATACTTCCATCTGGATTCCTCTTGATTTTGTATATCCATCGAGATCCGATTATCTTCATAGATGGCTTGTTAGGTACAAGCTCCCAAGTGTCATTCTCCTTCAAGGCTTCCATTTCTTCATCCATTGCATCTCTCCAAGCTTTCTTGCTTTGTGCTTCTTCAAATGTGGTAGGCTCTTCATTGGTTGAATCTTTTGCAATGTAGAGTGAGTGCTTCGTGACCAAAGAAGTATCATAACCAAACCTCTCAGGTTTCTTCTTCTCCCTTGAAGACCTTCTAAGTGGTTGATGTGAGCTCTCGGGTCCATATGTAGCATCCTGCATCTTTGCTTTACCTTTGTTCTTCCATAGATTTAGTCTTTCCAAGTCTTCTAGGTCAATCTCCGAATCACTTTCTTCAATCTGCTTTGGCTCCTTTGGTTGAAGTGATGGAAAATCTTCATCCAAGTCATATGGAAGCTTCACTTTCCTGTCATCATCAAACCATGATTTGTTTTCATCAAAAATTACATCTCTACTCACAGAAAATCCTTTATTTGTTGGATTGTACAATCTATATCCTTTTTGGTTTTGATCATAACCAATGAATACACACTTCTCTGCCTTGGGATCCAATTTCACTCTTACTTGAGAAGGAATGTGAGCATAGGCTAAGCATCCAAAGATTTTTCAATGCTCTAGACTAGGTCTTCTTCCATTCCACACTTCATATGGAGTGGTTCCATCTAGTGACTTAGATGGAAGTCTATTTATGAGATATGTGGCTGTAGACACAGCCTCTGCCCATAGGTAGTTTGGCAATCCCTTTTCGTTGAGCATGGACCTTGCTGCTTCGACAATAGCTCTGTTCCTCCTCTCTGCTACACCATTGAGTTCGGGTGTATACCTTGTAGTGACTTGCCTTTTAATGCCTCTTTCATGCAAGAAGGCATCAAATTCAGAAGAGAAGTATTCTCCTCCACCATCTGATCTGAGTCGTTTCAAAGTCCTACCTGTTTGGTTTTCAACAAGAGCAATATACTTCTTAAAGCAATTAAACACTTCATCCTTGTGCTTCATGAAAAACAGAATGGTCCACCTGCTACAATCATCTATGAAAGACACATAATATCTTGAGCCTGATATAGATGGCTCCTTACTTGGACCCCACACATCCGTGTGCACTAGATCCAAAGGATTTTGATACATATATCCTTTCTTATTGAAAGGTTGTCTATGAGCCTTGCCGAGTTGACAAGCTTCACACTTATAGATCATGTGTTGCCTTGTGATATTAGGCAAACCAAGTACACTTTGGTCCCGGCAAATCTGTTTGAGTGTCCTCTCACCAATGTGAGCAAGCCTTTTGTGCCATATCTCCAACTCTGTTAGAGTTTGAGATCCATAGCTAAACAAAGCTATGTTCTTTGTATCTTCCACTTCAAAGGTGAAGAGCGTTCCTGTCTTTTCTCCTTTGGTAATCCTTCGAAAGCCTTGCCTTGAGTCTTCAACATATGCTCCAAATCGATTGAATCTAACCTGCAATCCTTTTTCAACAATCTGTCCAACACTTATTAAATTTTTGGTAATTGTAGGGACATACAAGACTTTGCTTAAGAGGTTCATATTCCCATCTGATGTCTTCACATTACCTATCTTCTCCACTGAGTGCTTTGTGTCATCTCCTGTCTGCACTTCATGCTTGTTATGAGGATCTTCCAAATCAGAAAGTAAAGCCACATTTCCTGCTACATGGTTCGAGCATCCCGAATCAATGTAAAATATGTGATCATCATCCTTACCCTTCTTCGCTGAAAGATTCATAATCAATAATGAATCTTCTTGACTTTGGTCCTTTGCATAGTTATTGTAATCTCTTCTTCCTCTATGGCCACTTTGATAGTTGTTGTTGTTGTAATTGTTGTTGTAGTAGTTGTTGTTGTTGTAGCCTCCATTGTATCTACCTCTATTTGATCCATAGCCACCTCTATTGAATCCTCTTCCTCTTGAGTTCCTCGGGTTCCTGAAACATTCTTCAGTAGTATGGTTAGATAAGCCACATATGTTGCAAGGTTGAGATGATTGGAATCTCCCCCTGCCTTGCTTTCCACCTCTGCCTCTTCCTCTAGCTCTTCCTCTACCTGCAAAGTTTGCTTGGAAAGAGCTTCCTTCATCTTCATTCTGGCTATTCTTTGACTTGTCCTTGACCTTAGCTTTATCAGAATATAAGGCAGAAGTTTGATTACCTCTTGAGGACTCACCACCTTTGCTAATCTTTGCTTCATGAGTGAAGAGTTGGCCCATGAGTGTGTTGAGGTCGGGTACATGCATATCCATGTATAAATCCATGGCTGTTGTGAATAACTCCCACTTGTCGTTTGCTTTGATTCCATTCATGATTTGTCTTATGATTTGCTCCTCTTCAATTACCTCTCCAATGCTTCAAGTTGGTCGGAAATCTCCTTCATCTTTGTGACATAATCAGTCACATTTTGCTTCGGGCTTTTCTTCATTGTTGTGAACTCCATCCACAATTGGTTCTTCCTTGCTCGAGTGTTGGAAGAGAAGAAAGAAGCAAGTGCATTCCAGGTCTCTCTTGATGTCTTGCATCCCTTGACATGAGGTAAAAGAAAATCAGAGATTGAGTTTAGAATATAGGACCTTGCAAGTGCATCCTTCGAACACCAATTCGAAAGTCCTTCCACTTCTTCATGTGATGGTTGCCCTTTGTTCCTCATGGTTGGCATTGCTTCATCTCCGGATATGAATCCATATAGATTCCTCCCTTGAAGGTAAGCCTCCATCCTTAGAGACCATGCCGGGTAGTTGTTTCGATCCAATTTGTCAATTGTTGATGGAAATCCATCTCCCATGTTGCTTGACTATGCTCTGATACCACTGTGAAGAGAGATGGTGGATGCAATCCAAAGATGAGTAGGTGCTGCTACAACCAGCTTCACACCAGCCAACTGAGACTTCAGCGTTGATTAGTAGACCCTTTAAGCTTCCTAAATCCACCAAAATATCAGCCAAGTACTTTGGAACATGTATCCCAAAAGTTTAAGTCAAGACAGACTAGTTGCGAAATGACTAGCTCCCAAAACTTGCTATTTTTGGACATACACCTGCTGGAAAAAATGAACAATGCTCTCAACCTAGTAGGAATTAGAAAAATTCCTTTTGGGCATAGCAAATAGACTTAGCAAGCTTCCCAATCCAATTTAAAACACTTCAAATGATGGATTGAGCACTGAGAACAAGATTTATCAATTTCTGGAACATGCCCACCATTCTCGGGGCTCTGCAGAGATAGACCAGTGAGCAGTAAAATGCAGATATCTCCAAAACTATAAATCCAATGACCTTGACAATGGATATGCAAAACCTAGACAGTAAGAGCTATCCAACACACATTAAATCACTGAAAAAGGATCAGTAGAACGCGAGATATGACCTTCTGAAGGTACTACTGTGAGTGAGTATAGCAGAGAACAAAACAGAGAAGTAGATGATAATAAATGTATAGATTCACATATGATTACAACCACATTGGCAACGAATCTTTGCACAATGGGAGTAGAATGATAGAGCTATGGAGTAAGCTCTTCAATCTCTACAAAATGACATGAAGTGGTCACGTACAAGGCTTGCTAATCGCCTCTTCCTTCTTGCTCCTTTTATAGCTATTCTTGGAGGGAGTTTTGAATTCGAATTCGAATGGCTCCACCTAAAAGTGATCCCGAAAGTTAGGAGAGATTCCCTCAGCTCTAAATTTCGTGGTTTTTTGTAGTTAGAGCCACGAATTTGCTTTTACATCATGGATGAGGTAAGCCATCCTTTTCCTTTTTTCTTTTTCCATTTACAAGAGATAAAATGTACTCTTTTACAAGAGGTGTTCACATGACTACTCATGTGAATTACAAATGAGGATAATATCAAGCATATCAAGCATGTAGGCTTGGGTAAAATGCACCAACAATAGCTTCATCACCGGCTATAATTCCATAAAGATTTCTACTTTGCAAATAGGCCTCCATTCTTATTTGCCAAGCCACATAGTTTTGTTGGTCAAGCTTCTCGATCATTGAGGGAAACCCGTCACCCATCTTGATCTAGCTCTGATACCACTGAAAGAACTTGGAGAAGCTTGTAGGAGGTATAAAAGTGCATTTTGAAGTGATGAAGTTTGGTCTAGCCAACCGGCACAAGACCAACCCTTGAGCTTATGGAGACGCAAATAGACCTTATATGCACGTGATAAATGCAAAGAAATGAACTTTATACTTTGGATCATCAAGGAGAAAGAGTCGATACAAAATAGATAGGTTTGAATGTTGACTAGCTCAAAAAACTTACTATTTATGGAAGAGACAATGAACTTCAAATGCTCATAGTGACCAGCCTGATTACAATTAGAAAAAATCCTTTTATGGGAGTGATACACATAGGCTTGAGTGTATATAATGCACAAAAGTATAAGGAATAAGCAAAATATGCTATAGGAATGAATCAAACACTCAATGGTGGTACCTCCTATTTTTTAGGAATACACAGAGATTGACCCAGAGACAAAAAAACTTCGATCTCTCCCAATCTACTAAACCAAATACTATCAACATTATAAAACATAAACTAGATGTTAATGTCTTTCCAATGAGCTATCGTGCACTCCATTTGGAGCTCTATAGAGAGAGTAGTAGCCTCTGCAAAGATTACTGTTGGCTAAGAAGATGATGCAGAAATTTGAAGGAGCAAGACAATGATGGTCACAAGTGTATGTATATTTCTTGCATATATTGTACAAGTAATTTCAAGTCTTTATATAGACTCTAGGAGTGTTCCAAGACTTCTACAAGTGGAATTTGAATTCAAATGAAGGTGGGAATGGTCGTTGGAGGGAATCAATTCACTTTCCTACAATCTAGGAAAAAGTGAAGATCTAGTTTGATCTACTTTTAGGTGATTGATTGCTTGATTGAATGCAACTCAACCACCACAAATTCGTGGGATTTAGGCTCTATCTTTCTACTTTTACATGTGTAAAGCTCAAGGCTTTTACAATGGTAAAAGATCCATGAAAAATCTTTTTAAAAAAATACAATAAGTGAGCATAAGAAAAAGAACTCTCCAACATATTCTTTCGACACGATAGCCTTTGATGTAGATCAAATCCACCTCAAACATAGTGTAAGCTTGATGTTCCAGCACTAGTATAACCATACAATGGTTAAAACTATAATAGCATAGAATGGAGTATGTCAGCTGCGATGAGTCAGATCATAAATATACTTGTTAGTGTAGACACTATGAAAAGAAAGGATGTAACGTTTGTCAGATGCATCTTATGAATGAAAGGCATATTATGGTTAGTGAGAACATCGTTACAAGCCCAAATTTGAATTAGCATCAGTGGCAGAGATTACCATGGCACATCATATGATGAACGAGTATCAAAGTTATATACATCTAGCAGATATAAATTTCTTAGTGCTACCAAAGAACACTGCCACTATCTAAGAAGCATCCGAGCATGATCGTTTTTGATATGGTGAGTGAAGAGAAACGTTGAAAACATAAATAGCAGAGGAGATGGCATTAACAGAGCCAAGGCACATAACAAAATTGGAAAACGATCGAAAGAAATATTATGAGCAAGTAGAGGAAATCATCGATTGGGAGCTCTCAGAATCTCAATACAAAGCTTAGCAATAATGGCAGATAGCATCCTTCTCATTTGCAATTACTGTAACACTTCTTCAACATCATCATAAGTAATTAAATCAGTACCTTTTCACTTATGATGAAGGTACTTTGCTCCAGTTTTCTATTTTCCAGCAACATCCTTTCTACTTTTCAAAATTGATCGAATATTTGATCGTTCGATCCTCTTGATTCATCCAAAAGATTGTCGTTCTCATCTCATCACGAGCATGCTTCAACTGTTTTCCTTCCCCTTCTACCTCAATCCAACTTTTGATGGATGCGATTGTCAATCCTTATAGTTTGGAGACAATGGCATGCCCGAAGACGATCGCCCCCTCTCCTCCTTTATGTGCCACTGTCACTGTCAGACTTGTCCAGCCCGCATCCCCTCTATGCATGCACCATTGTCAAACTTGTCCAGCCCGCATCACCTCTATGCATGCACCACTGTCAGACTTGTCTAGCCCGCATCCCCTCTACGCATGTGCCGCTTTTTTCCTCGTTTTTTCATGCACACTCCCTAGTTTATCACTTCACCATTACTTTTGCATGCACAACTACTAATACCACTTGATAATTCAGAGATAACATAGTAGTTACACGATGAAATTGGACTTGAAAGCATATTGAAAGTAACTCTTAAGTTGAAGATAGACTATGATATGGAAAACTTCACCTTGAAGCACATGACCTGGACTCTATTGAACTTTCCTCTTCATGGATTCCAACTTTCTGTGATGGAACTACTGAAATTCTCCATTTATCTCCATTAATTGCCAGCCGGTGGAATTATCCAATGCCTCCAACACATAATAAGCCATAACTTGTTAAAGAAAAAACTCCTTTGCCAACCCTAGTATTGATGTATCGGACTTCGATTGAATCTCTCTTGAACATTCACAACATTTTCGAATCACATGTTTTGTTTTGAAGCGAGTAGAAGCAAACGTAGAGATTGAAATATCTACAACACTGCCACCTCTAAAAAGAAATAATCAACCTAAACAAACTAAACACGTAGTGAATGAAATTATCATAGATCGGATAACTGATGAAGAATTAATCTTGCAAACATATCGAGATGTTGTTTCTAGGTATAGAGCTGCACAACCTTAGAAACCATAGATTCATAGGCTAATCTTAAATAGTGTATTAAACTATATTTAATTATTCCTCACATACTGAAAACACATCTTAGCCCCTAAAAAGCACCAAGTGCAAACAGGTGATGACACCAAGCATTTAGTGGTCAAGGTAGGAAATGTTAAAACCTCTGATGGAAATAGGAATATGTTGAGGAGGGTTCTATATGTACTTACAATTACCAAGAACTTGATCAGTGTTGGATAGATTGTGAAAAAGGGTTTGCAGGTTAGGTTCAACAAATATGGAGGATTTGTGGAGAATCACCAACATGGATTCAAGAGAATTTCCAAAGGAGAAAAGATAGTTAGGTTATTTACATTTGATCTTGAAGAGACAAATATTGCACTTTATAATTACAAAGATCAAACATTGTCAAAGCTTGAGATTTGGCATAAAAATTAGGGCATATTGGTGAGAGAACCTTAAACCAAATATGTAAAGATCAATGTGTGCTTGGGATACCTAATGTATCCAATCAACACATGATCTATAAATGTGGTGCATGTCAGTTTGGAAAGTCTCACAGGTTACCCTTCTCAAAGAAAGGCTACATGCATGAAGATTACTTGGAGCTTCTGGGGACCAAGTGAGAATCCCTCAATTTCTGGATCAAGGTATTATGTATCTTTCATTGATGATTTCAATAGGTGGACTATCTTATATTTTATGAAGCATAAGGATGAAGTGTTCAATTTCTTTAAGAAGTATCTTGCACTTGCAAAAAATCAAACAAGAAGAAGTCTAAAGAGACTAAGGTCAGATGGAGGAGGTGAGTACTTCTCAAATGAATTTGATGCATTCTTGCGGGATAGAGGAATGAAAAGGGAAATTAGAACAAGGTATACCCCTAAGCGAAATGGGGTGGCAGAGAGGAGAAATAGGTTGATTGACGTTGAAATAGCTACGTCAATGCTAAATGAGATAAAATTACCAAATTATTTGTGGGTAGAGAGTGTATCTACTGCCACTTATCTTGTTAATAGGTTTCCATCCAAATCACTTGATGGGATGACCCCATATGAAGCATGGCATGGTAGAAGGCCATCCCTTGATCATTGTAGGATCTTTGGATGCGTTGCTTATGTACATATCCCTTCTCAAATAAGAGGTAAGCTAGATCCTAAGGCAAAGAAGTGCATCTTCATAGGGTATGATTTAAATAAGAAAGTATATAGGCTCTATAATTCACCCAACAAAGGTTTTATGATTAGTAGAGATGTTGTCTTTGATGAGAATGATTCTTGGTTTCAAAGTGAATGCAGGAAAGTAAAGTTTCCTTATGACTTGGAAGAGGGGTTTCCAAGCCTCACCAAGGAAGAGCCAAATCAGATTAAAGACATCAAATTAGATGATAAGGACATTATCAACCAAGAATAATTCAAGGCATGGAAATCAAAAGGCAAAGTCAAGATGAAGAAGGTGGAGGACATACCTGAATCATCCAATGAAGCAATTAGAAGATTGCAAAGGGAGAGCAAGAAGCCAATCAGATATGGGTATGAAACTTCTTTCGTTACCAAGCATTCCATTTATCTTGCTAAAGATTTACCACTTGAAGAGCCTTCATCATATGAAGAGGCAAAGACCAAGGAAGAATGGAGGAAGCTATGGATGAAGAAATTGAAGCACTCAAGGAGAATGACACTTAGGAACTAGTGCCAAAGAAGGAGTCTATGAAGGTAATTGGTTCTAGATGGATTTATAAAATCAAGAGAAATTCAGATGGATCAATAAACAGGTATATAGCTAGACTTGTGGATGAGGGTTTTGCACAAACCCAAGGAGTTGATTATGGTTGTTGGAGGGAATCAATTCACTTCCCTACAATCTAGGAAAAGTGAAGATCTTGATTGATCTACTTTTAGGTGATTTGATTTGCTTGATTGAATGCAACTTCAACCACCAAAAATTTGTGGGATTGGGCTCTATATTTGTACCTTTACATGTGTACAACTCAAGGCTTTTACAACGGTAAATGAGCCATCAAAATATTCTCAAAAAAATACAATACATGAGCATATGAAAAAGAACTCTCCAACGGATATTCTTTCGACGCAATAGCCTTTGATGTAGATCAAATCCACCTCAAGCATAGTGTAAGCTTGATGTTCCAACAGCTCCCCCTCAAGTTAAAGTATGCTTGAGTCTTCATTCTCTGATAGGTTGAATACCTGCCATAGCTTTGAATCTACAAAGCTTTATTCGATCAAGTGCCTTCGTCATCATATCTGCTACTTGCTTTTCAGTCGGAACAAAAGAAATGTCAATCTCGTTTTCCATGAGCTTCTCCCTGATGAAGTGGTAATGGACTTCTATGTGCTTGGTTCTCGCATGAAAAATAGGATTTGCCGCTAGATGCATGGAACTTACATTATCTCCAAATATGTGAGGTTTGGAACTCACAAGTCCCAAATCTGTATACAATGCTTTTAACCATATTGCCTCTTGAGTTGCTATGGTCAAGCCTCTGTATTCTGCTTCAGTTGAGGATAAAGCAACTGTTGGTTGCTTCTTGGAACTCCATGACACTAGCTTCGAACCTGCAAATGCTAAGTAACCAAATGTACTTTTTCTATCATCCTTAGCTCCTGCCCAATCTGCATCTGAGTAGATTTTGATATCCAAATCTGAAGAGTAAGGATAGAATATACCTTCGTTGATTGTACCTTTGAGATACTTAAGTACTCTCTTAGCCGCATCCATGTGTGGTCTTCTTGGTGAGTGCATGAACTGACTAAGCACTCCCACACTATATGAGATGTCTGCCCTTGTATGAGTAGCATATATCAAGCTACCTACCTAGCTTTGATACTCTTTTATATCTTCAATTTTCTCACCTTCATAAACACTAAGTTTATGATTCATCTCCAAAGGTGTACCTGTAGGTTTAGTGTTCTCCATTTTGAACTTGAGAAGAAGATCCTGAATGTATCTTCTTTGAGTCAAATACATTCCTTCATCTGTGTATATCACCTACATACCTAGGAAATATGTGAGCTCACCTAGGTCACTGATTTTGAACTCCTCTTGCATGTGTCTCTTGATCCTTTGAATGCCATTTAGATCATCACCTGTCACAATAATATCATCTTCATATACACATAAATAGATAACCTCATTGTGATCCCTTTTGATGAATAGAGAAGGATCTGAGCTGCTAGCTTTGAACCCTTGATCTTGAAGATATGTAACCAACCTGTAATTCCAAGCTCTTGGAGCTTGTTTCAATCCATACAATGCTTTCTTAAGTCTGCAAACATAAGATGGATGATTAGGGTTTTCAAAACCTGGTGGTTGTGACATGTATACCTCTTCACTTATCCAACCATTTAAGAATGCATTTTTCACATCAAGTTGGAGGAGTCTCCAACTCCTTGCAGCAGCTACACTTATCAATGTCCTGATTGTAGTCATCTTTGCAACTGGTGAGAATGTTTCCTCATAGTCTATACCATGAGTTTGTGAGCATCCTTTGGCAACTAATCTTGCCTTGTACCTGCAAATTGATCCATCTTAATTTCTTTTAACTTTATATACCCATCTGCAACCAATTACCTTTTGATTCGGCGACATTGGAACCAAATCCCAAGTGTCCATTTCCTTCAATGCATCTATCTCTTCGTTCATGGCCTTTTCCCAATTAGAGTTTCCCTTTGCCTCTTCATAGGTTGAGGGTTCCTCTGAAATAGAGTCTTTTGCCAAGTAGATTGAATGCTTTGTAACAAATGTGGAATCATATCCATACCTTTATGGTTGTTTCTTCTCTCTTGCTGATCTTCTAGGTGCTTGTTTGGAGCATTCTCCAACCTCTTGCATCTTCGCTTTGCCTCTTGACTTCCATAGCTTGTAATCCCTTTCTCTTTCATCTTGGTCATCGTCTGTATCACTTCTTAGATCCTGGACCTGTGTATCATGCTTGCTTCCTAATTGATGAGAGTCAGAATCAAGATCATATGGTAGTGTTACCATTTGTTTATCTTCATCATACCAAGATCTGTGTTCTTCAAACACAACATCTCTACTTGTAGTGAATTGCTTGGTTGAAGGATTGAAGAACTTGTAACCCATCTGAGTTGAATCATATCCAATAAACACTGCCTTTGTTGCCCTTTCATCTAGCTTACCTCTTATTTGTGATGGTACATGAACATAAGCTAAACAACCAAAGACCTTGCAATGTCCAAGACTAGGTTTTCTTCCATGCCATGCTTCATAAGGAGTCATACCTTGAAGTGATTTGGATGGTAGTCGATTGACAAGGTACACTGCAGTTGAAATAGCTTCTGCCCATAGATAATGGGGCAACTTCTTCTCTTCAAGCATTGTTCGGGCTGATCCAACCAATGTCTTGTTTCTCCTCTCTACAATTCCATTTAGTTGAGGAGAGTATCTAGTAGTCACTTCCCTTTTGATACCTTTGTCTTGCAAGAACTCATCAAACTCTTTGGAGAAGTATTCTCCCCCTCCATCAGATCTGAGCTTCTTTAGTGATTTACCTGTATGATTCTCCACATGTGCAAGATACTTCTTGAAGCAATCAAATACTTCATTCTTACTCTTGATAAAGTATAGAACAGTCCATCTACTATGGTCGTCAATAAATGAGACATAATACCTTGATCCTGCCAATGAAGGTTCTTGACTTGGTCCCCATACATCTGTATGTACTAAGTCCAATAAGTTGTTGTGGATGTAGCCTTTGTGGTTGAATGGTTGTCTTTGTGCCTTCCCAATCTGACATGCATCACACCTGTTGATCATGTGTTGCTTTGATATGTTCGACAGTCCTAGAACACTTTGATCCCTGCATATATCCTTCAAGGTTCTTTCATTCACATGAGCAAGTCTCTTATGCCACACTTCAAGCTCACTTAGGGTTTGAGACCCAAAGTTGAATAGAGCTATGTTCCTGGTATCTCCTACGTCAAAAGTAAAGAGCCTACCATGCTTCTCACCTCGGGCTATCTTCTTGAAGCCTTGACATGGATCTTCCACAAAAGCTCCATGTTGGGTGAACCTAACTTGCAAGCCTTTTTCAACTATTTGGCCTACACTTATTAGGTTTTTAGTGATAGTGGGTACATAGAGAACCTTACTTAGAATGTTTGTCCTGCCATTGGAAGCTTTGACATTACCAATCTTCTCCACATTGTGCTTCGTGTCATCCCCTGTTTGCACTTCATGTCTATGCTTTGGACTTTCCAAGTCAGATAGAAGAGCAATGTTGCCTGCAACATGATTCGAGCATCCTGAATCTATGTAGAACAAATGATCATCTTCTTTACCTTCTTTGTGGCTTAGATTCATGAGAAGTAATGAGTCTTCATGTGGTTGATCTTCTGAATAATTGTTGTAGTCCCTTCGATTATAGCTTCTATTGTTGTTGTTGAAGTTGTGTCCACCTCTGCCTCTATTGCTGCCATATCCACCTCTTCCACTTCCTTTCTGGGTCTTCCCATTGAACCAGCAATTCTGAGTGGTGTGCTTGGTCTTATCGCATATGGCACAAGGTTGAAAATTCTGACCTTTGGCTTTGTCTTGCTTTGATCCTTTCTTCTTCCCTTTCCACTTGCTCTTGCTTGCGAAGTTGGCTTGGGAAGTCTCTTCTTCATCTTCTTCCTTCTTCTTGCCTTTCTGCTTCTTATCCTTCTTATCTGCATATAGAGCACTAGTTGAACTACCATGATAAGAGTTACCTTCCTTTATGCTACTGTTGGCTTCTTGATTGAAGAGTTGTCCAAGAAAGATGTTGAAGTCTGGAGTTTGCACATCCATGATGAGATCGTAAGCCGTCGTGAAGGATTGCCATTGCTTATCACTTCGAATGTCGTTGAGAATTTGCCTCATGATGACCTCTTCTTCAATCAGCTCTCCAATGGATGCTAACTGATCCGCAACCTCCTTGACTTTGGTAACAAACTCTGTGATGGTTTGTTTAGGTGTCTTCTTCATTTGGTTGAACTCGTTCCAAAGATGATTCTTTCTTGCTTTGGTACTAGCAAAAAAGAAAGTCTCCAGGGCATCCCAAGTCTCTTGAGATGTCTTGCATCCTCTAATATGTGGTAATAGAAAGTCAGAGATAGAGCTTAGTATGTACGACCTTGCTTGAGCATCCCTTGCGCACCAAAGTGTGAGCTTATCTGTCTCCTCTTGTGTAGGTCCTCCTTTGGATCTTGGAATAGGCATAGCTTCATCACCTGCTACAATTCCATAAAGATTTCTACCTTGCAAATAGGCCTCCATTCTGATTTGCCAAGCCGCGTAGTTGTGTCGATCAAGCTTCTTGATCATTGAGGGAAAGCCGTCACCCATCTTGAACTAGCTCTGATACCACTGAAAGAACTTGGAGAAGCTTGTCAAAGGTAGAAAAGTGCGTTTCGAAGCGACGAAGTTTGGTCAAGCCAACCGGCACAAGACCAGCCCTTGAGCTTATGGAGACTCAAATAGACCTTATAGGCATGCAATAAGTTCAAAAAAACACACTATGTACTTTGGAGCATCAAGGAGAATAAGTCGATACAAAACAGATAGGTTCGCGGGTCGACTAGCTCAAAAAACTTACTATCTATGGAAGAGATAATGAACTTCAAATACCTATAGCGACCAACGTGATTACAATTAAAAAAAAATCCTTTTATGGGCGTGATACACATAGGGTTGATTGTATGTAATGCACCAAAGTATAAGGAATAAGCAAAATATGCCATAGGAATGAATGCGACATTTACTGGTGGTACTTCCTATTTTTCAGTAATATGGAGAGATTGACCCGAAGACAAAAAAACTCAGATTTCTCCCAATCTACTGAACCAAATTCTTGGAAAATTTATAGGCATAAACTAGACACTAATAGCTTTTCAATGAGCTATTTTCCAACCAATTTGGAGCTATGGAGAGAGAGCTGCAGCCTCTGCAAGATTACTATTGGCGAAGAAGATGATGCAGAGAATTGAAGGAGCAAGACAATGATGGTCACAAGTGTATGTATATTGCTTCCATGTAATGTACAAGTGATTTCAAGTCTTTATATAGACTCTAGGAGTGTTCCACGACTTCTACAAGTGGAATTTGAATTCAAATGAAGGTGGGAATGGTTGTTGGAGGGAATCAATTCACTTTCCTACAATCTATGAAAAGTGAAGATCTAGTTTGATCTACTTTTAGGTTATTGATTGCCTGATTGAATACAATTTCAATGACCACAAATTCGTGGGATTTGGGCTCTATCTTTCTACCTTTACATGTGTAAATCTCAAGTCTTTTACAATGGTAAATGAACCATCAAAAAATACAATAAATGAGCATAAGAAAAAGAACTCTCCAACGGATATTCTTTTGACGTGATAGCCTTTGATATAGATCAAATCCTCCTCAAGCATAGTGTAAGCTTGATGTTCCAACAGCTCCCCGTCAAGCTAAAGTATGCTTGAGTCTTCATTCTCTGATAGGTTGAATACCTGCCATAACTTTGAATCTACAAAGCTTTATTCCATCAAGTGCCTTCGTCATCATATCTGCTACTTGCTTTTCAATTGGAACAAAAGAAATGTCAATCTCCTTTTCCATGAGCTTCTCCCTGATGAAGTGGTAATGGACTTCTATGTGCTTGGTTCGCGCATGGAAAATAGGATTTGTCGCTAGATGCATGGAACTTACATTATCTCCAAATATGTGAGGTTTGGAACTCACAAGTCCCAAATCTGTATACAATGATTTTAACCATATTGCCTCTTGAGTTGCTATGGTCAAGCCTCTGTACTATACTCCAGTTGAGGATAAAGCAATTGTTGGTTGCTTCTTGGAACTCCATGACACTAGCTTCGAACCTGCAAATGCTAAGTAACCAGATGTACTTTTCTGATCATCCTTAACTCTTCTCCAATCTGCATCTGAGTAGATTTTGATATCCAAATCTGAAGAGTAAGGATAGAATATACCTTCGTTGATTGTACCTTTGAGATACTTAAGTACTCTCTTAGCTGCATCCATGTGTGGTCTTCTCGGTGAGTGCATGAACTAACTAAGCACTCCCACACTATATACATGTCTGCCCTTGTATGAGTAGCATATATCAAGCTACCTACCAAGCTTTGATACTCTTTAATGTCTTCAATTTTCTCACCTTCATAAACACTTAGTTTATGATTCATCTCCAAAGGTGTATCTGCAGGTTTAGTGTTCTCCATTTTGAACTTGAGAAGAAGATCCTGAGTGTATCTTCTCTGAGTCAAATACATTCCTTCGTCTGTATATATCACCTACATACCTAGGAAATATATGAGCTCACCTAGGTCACTGATTTTGAACTCCTCTTGCATGTGTCTCTTGATCCTTTGAATGCCATTTAGATCATCACCTGTCACAATAATATCATCTACATATACACATAGATAGATAACCTCATTGTGATCCCTTTTGATGAATAGAGAAGGATCTGAGTTGCTAGCTTTGAACCCTTGATCTTGAAGATATGTAACCAACCTGTAATTCCAAGCTCTTGGAGATTGTTTCAATCCATACAATGCTTTCTTAAGTCTGCAAACATAAGATGGATGATTAGGGTTTTCAAAACCTGGTGGCTGTGACATGTATACCTCTTCACTTATCCAACCATTTAAGAATGCATTTTTCACATCAAGTTGGAGGAGTCTCCAATTCTTTGCAGCAGCTACACTTATCAATGTCTTGAGTGTAGTCATCTTTGCAACTGGTGAGAATGTTTCCTCATAGTCTATACCATGAGTTTGTGAGCATCCTTTGGCAACTAATCTTACCTTGTACTTGCAAATGATCCATCTGAGTTTCTTTTAACTTTATATAACCATCTGCAACCAATTACCTTTTGATTCGGCGATATTAGAACCAAATCCCAAGTGTCCATTTCCTTCAATGCATCTATCTCTTCTTTCATGGCCTTCCCTTTTCCTCTTCATAGGTTGAGGGTTTCTCTAAAATAGATTCTCTTGCCAAGTATATTGAATGCTTCGTAACAAATGTGGAATCATATCCATACCTTTCTGGTTGTTTCTTCTCTCTTGCTGATCTTCTAGGTGCTTGTTTGGAGCATTCTCCAACCTCTTGCATCTTTGCTTTGCCTCTTCACTTCCATAGCTTGTAATGCTTTTCTCTTTCATCTGCATCATCATCTGTATCACTTCTGAGATCCTAGACCTGTGTATCGTGCTTGCTTCCTAATTGATGAGAGTCAGAATCAAGATCATATGGTAGTGTTACTTTTTGTTTGTCTTCATCATACCAAGACCTGTGTTCTTCAAACACAACATCTGTGCTTGTAGTGAATTGCTTGGTTGAAGGATTGAAGAACCTGTAACCCATCTAAGTTGAATCATATCCAATAAACACTGCCTTTGTTGCCCTTTCATCTAGCTTACCTCTTATTTGTGATGGTACATGAACATAAGCTAAACAACCAAAAACCTTGCAATGTCCAAGACTAGGCTTTCTTCCATTCCATGCTTCATAAGGAGTCATACCTTGAAGTGAATTGGATGGTAGTCTATTGACAAGGTACAGAGCAGTTGAAATAGCTTTTGCCCATAGATAATGTGGCAACTTCTTCTCTTCAAGCATTGTTCGGGCTGATCCAACCAATGTCTTGTTTCTCCTCTCTGCAATTCCATTTAGTTGAGGAGAGTACCTAGTAGTCACTTCTTTTTTTCTTCAGTTCATTCCAATCCTCTGATGTGTGGTAGCAAATGATCTTAAATTGTAATATAGATGTAGGCCTTTGCACTTGCATCCTTATTTTGCCAATGCTTTAAAGCATCTAACTCCTCTTTCTTTGGTCGGCTTTCATCTTCAAATAGTGGCTTCTCTTCTTCACCTGTTATGTACACCATGAGATCCTTACTCATAAGTAAGGCTTCCATTCTCATTACCCAAGCGAGATAATTATCTCTGTCCAGTTTCTCAATGAAGATATGATCTGCCATAATTTTTGCTTCTACTTCAACCTGTGAGTTTAAAGGATAAAGAATAATACCTTTTGGATTTCGTTGTGTATGAATATACTTTTGAAGTAATCTTCTGATGCCTTGTGTCTTTGAATGCTTCAACTTTCAACCTTTAATGAAAATTTTCCAAAAAAAAAATGTACCTTTGATGCTTTCTGATTCCTAGACCCGCTCTGATACCACTCGTTGGTGTATGAAAAATCACAAGAAATGAATTAATGTGACACTAGAACACCTCTATGGTTACCATTAACTCAAGGCTTCTCCAAACTTTGAGAAATGATTGCTTAAACTAAGAACTTTTCTTCTTCAAAAATGTATAATAGTCACTGAAATGACATACCTTCATTTTTTGGCTTTAGTGTCACATGCATGAGTGAGAAACTATGTGTGTGGAAGCCATAGGGAAGGTAGTACCAGTCCATTTGGATGGTCGTTTCTAATCCCTTAGCATTAGAGCTTTCTATACATAGTTACCACATAAAATGTACAGTGTAGGTTGACCTAAAGAAAATGGAAATCAACTGAAGTATCCCCCGTTTGCTTATGATATCTTTTGAGCGGCGTTGCAAAAGCATACATTCCCAATAGTGAATGATTTATTCCATATCTCTCCATAGATCCGAGTTGATTCATGTAATTTGTCCTTTCTTTAATATAGTGTTCCACGTATCTAGGGATCCCCATGGCTCCTCTTCGTGACACAACTTCTGTGGTGATATGAATTCTCATAAAATATTTCATCTAACTGATCAACTAGCATCTTATTGGAGCAATCTCCGCAGCATAAATCTTTGACTCTTTTCTAATGCCATGCCAGCCTCTTCGGACGGTGACAAACGTTATACTACTATCATTTGCTATTTCTTCAACGACACGTTTGTCTTAATTGCTTACTCACTATTCATTGTGTGTTATCAACTATTCAGCATTTCTTGGCTGAATGAGAAAGACTTCTTGTACGAGATCAGATAATCATCCACTCTTTCACTATTGCTACCTGTAGCACATAATTGATTGATCCATTCTTGCGACTCGCTTTAATTGCCATTTTGAAAGGCAGTCTTGCTATGCAGTACCCTTGATCAACGAACTTCACCGTAGAATGGTTTGGAACAGAAATGGTACTTGAAATATTTGTTATGTATTATGCCAAAAACAGATGCGAAAGAAGCCTTTGTCTACAAATGGAAATTTGCTAGAAGATTCCGCCTAAAGTCTCTGACTTCGTTGCAGATTCCACCTATCTATGTAGCCATTAAAACTAGATATGGCAGATCTCCAACTAAGCAGCAAAGTCGAACTCTCTAACCATGGGATTGGAACCCGTATTTTCTTCTCTTCTCTATTTCTCTAGGCTGGACTGCATGAATCTTTGCATAGATGCACACATGTCCCAATAGTGTGCCCATCAAAGTCTGAAGCTTTGTTTATCTCCTTCTGCACACAATGTGACATTGTTGCCTTGTATTTTACAGCACCATTCTAGAGTTGCACCAAGCGCTTTCTGTTGATTGAGCTGCTTGGAACTTCCATCCATTAGAATCTGCTAACAACATTGTTGTTTCTTGCATTGATGGCTACCAAAAGTGTAAGCATTTGTTGATGCAACCTCTCTTGGACTCGCAAAGCTAATATGCACAGGAGTATGCATGCCAAGCTTTGTTGACTTGATATGCATTAGAAGATTATTTTCTTCAAGCTGGTTTAAGAGATGCTCCTATATAGAATGTAGTCATTGGAGAAACTTCTCTCATCTCCTTGATCTGATTCTTCTTTCTCGAAGAACTTTGCAATAAGCATCAAGACATGCGCTACATGACATAGCTACAACTGTTACTCCATTGTGATGCATAAAAGTAGTGCGAGCGCTCATGGCACTTCATTATACACAAGCTCTCTAAGTATAAAATGAAGGACTTGAGAATCCAAAAAAGACAACCACGCGTAATAATAGGATGGTGGGGCAGAGAATAATTGAAATAGTTCTTAGAAGCACTTTCATAGGCAAGATGAGAAATGGAAAGGAGGGAGAACAAAGAGTGCAATACATGCTAATTATGAATATAATGAGAAAAAAATGATGCCAAAAAAGGAAAACATATGTTTTAATACCACGTTGGAATAAAGAAATAGATCTTACTCTAGTATCAAACATAATCCTACCAAGCTATGGAGGAAGGAACACAAGATAAAAGACATAATGAATCGATAAATGTAAAGAGCTTGCATATGATGCTCCTTGAGCTCGAAGACTCCGTAAGAAGAGTGTAGAGACTCTTGGAAATGGGCTAGAGTGAATAAGCTACTTATCTGTAGCAGGCAAATCACTACAACATATCGAGGGTATATCGAGGATGCTACCGAGGCAAATGAACGGGCGTGATTTCTTCGCGAGGTCGGTGTTACAGTCGGTATACGCATCTGAAAGAAAGCGCCGGTATAAGCGTCGGTATGAGCGTCGGTATGAGCGTCGATATATGCGTCAGTATATGCCTCGATATTACCGGCGCTTATAACGGCACGCATACCGATGCCCACGCTGGGCGTACCGACGCCTATACCGGCGTCCATACTGGAGCTACCGGCGCATATACCGACGACCTTATCTGCACAAATTTTTTTGGGCAGAATGTGTTGTCTTTTGCTACAACATGATGTTGTCTAGCAAAAGACAATACATTGTGCCCAACTGAGTACATGTGTTATGTACTCTAATGGCAACCAAAACATAAACATATATGAGCAAAAATGATCAATGAATCATGTACAGAAAGTTGTATATTCCATAAATGAAAAATGTAAAAAAGTATGGCAAACCACTTCTGTATATGAATCGAATACAAAATGTGACAAAGCACTTCCATATAGGAATCGAATACAAAATTATGGTACATCATTGCCACATAGGAGTGTAATACAAAATTGTGGCAATGTAACAAAATGTACAAAATTGTGGCAATGTTACATCATTGTCGTATGCGAGTGTGATACAAAATTCTGGCATTGATCAAAATGTTTACACCTACAATCCTGCAACAAAACATATGTATAAAATAAAACCAATTAACATGACATTTATAAACAACAACTAAAAACACAAAAGCAAGATATAAGTTTACCTAATCAAGAATATTCTCCCATGAGAGGATTGCACCGCGTCCCTCTAAGTCTTGTAACAGTGCAGTCAGTCCATGTCGATATCCATATGATTCTTCACTTCGCATCGGAGGACGACCCATTGCCAACTCCTATAATAATATGCAAAATGTTAGATGAACATACATAATGTGCTTAACACAAACAACTTCAATAATTAACCTGATACTTACAAATTGGTAGCGCATACTGTCGTATCTGCCGGTACCTAAATGCGACGTTCCAACCGTATCTAAACGTGTGGCCGCCGCATCTCTCTGTTGACCATATCGATCAGGAGTATGTTGCTGCTCATCGTGAATCGATTCCCATTCTTCGGCATCTAGCCATACAGGCTTCGGTAAGCCTGCTCTAAAAGCATCGCAAGCTTCCAATCATCGATGAGACATTACCTCGTGTGCCATATGTTGAATCCATTCGGAACTTACAATAGGATTCCCAGGTGCTGGCCAGTACTCTTCATATATGCATTGTGTGATATGATTTTTAGAGTCCCTATCCTATTCGGTCCATTTTAACATTACTGAATGACCGAATTCGATTGAGCAGAGTTGTCGAATGTGCTGACGCATTGACTTTCCCGCCGCATCCATAACTGGAGCTCCATTACGGATATGATATATCTTTGATTCGTTATGATCATGCGCACCCCAAGGTGTATGTGGAGATCCCATCTAATGCAATGTGAAGATCTCATCTCATCCAATGTATATATATGCATGCTTGTATACATATACATTCATGTATGCATATGCATGCTTGTATGCATATGCATTCATGTATGCATTCATGTATGCATATGCATGCATGTATGCATATGCATTCATGTATGCATTCATGTATGTATGCATATACATGCTTGTATGCATATGCATTCATGTATGCATATGCATGCATGTATGCATATGCATGCTTGTATGCATATGCATTCATGTATGTACATTCATGTATATACATTCATGTATGCATATGCATGTATGCATATGCATGCTTGTATGCATATAAATTCATGTATGCATATGCATGCATGTATGCATATGCATGCATGTATGCATATGTATCTTTGTATGTATATACATTCATGTATGCATATGCATCTATGCATATGCATTCATGTATGCATATGCATGCTTGTATGCATATGCATGCTTGTATGCATATGCATGCTTGTATGCATATGCATGTATGCATATGCATTCATGTATGCATATGCATGCTTGTATGCATATGCATGCATGCATGCATGTATGCATTCATGTATGCATTCATGCATTTATGCATATGCATGCTTGTATGCATATGCATTTATGTATGCATATGCATGCATGTATGCATATGCACGCATGTATGCATATGCATGCATTTATGCATATGCATGCATGTATGCATATGCATGCTTGTATGCATATGCATTCATGTATGCATATGCATGCATGTATGCATATGCATGCATGTATGCATATGCATGCATGTATGCATATGCATGCATGTATGCATATGTATGCTTGTATGTATATACATTCATGTATGCATATGCATGTATGCATATGCATGTATGCATATGCATTCATGTATGCATATGCATGCTTGTATGCATATGCATGTATGCATATGCATTCATGTATGCATATGCATTCATGTATGCATATGCATACATGCATTCTTGTATGCATATGTATAATGCATTCATGTATGCATATGCATGCATGTATGCATATGTATACATGCATTCATGTATGCATATGCTTGTATGCATATGCATGCATGTATGTGTATACATATATATGCATTCATGTATGCATATGCATGTTTGTATGCATATGCATGCATGCATGTATGCATTCATGCATGTATGCATTCATGCATGTATGCATATGCATGCTTGTATGCATATGCATTTATGTATTCATATGCATGCTTGTATGCATATGCATGCATTTATGCATATGTATGCTTGTATGTATATGTTCGTATGCAAATGCATTTATGTATGCATATGCATGCATGTATGCATATGCATTCATGTATGCATATGCATGCATGTATGCATATGTATGCTTGTATGTATATACAATCATGTATGCATATGCATGTATGCATATGCATTCATGTATGCATATGCATGCTTGTATGCATATGCATGTATGCATATGCATTCATGTATGCATATGCATGCTTGTATGCATATGGATGCTTGTATGCATATGCATGCTTGTATTCATATGTATACATGCATTCATGTATACATGTGTTCATGTATGCATATGTATACATGTATTCGTGTATGCATATGTATACATGCATTCACATGAACACGAACACACACAAAAAAAACAAAAATAATAATAATAAAACTAAAATAAAAAATAAAAAATAAAAAAATAGTGAAAGAATAAAAAATAATAATAAATTAAAAAAGAAACAAATTAATAATAAAAAATATAAATATATAAAAATATAAATTAAATTAAAAGTAAATAAATAAAAAATGATAAATAATAAATAATAAATAATGAATAATCAATAATAAATAATAAATAATAAATAATAAGTATACATGCATTCATGTATGCATATGCTTGATGCATATGTATGCTTGTATGCATATGCATGATTGTACGCATATGCATGCATGTATGCATATGCATGCATGTATGCATATGTATACATGCATTCATGTATGCATATATATGCATTCATGTATGCATATGCATTCATGTATGCATATGCATTCATGTATGCATATGCATGCATGTATGCATATGCATGCATGTATGCATATGCATGCATGTATGCATATGCATGCATGTATGCATATGCATGCATGTATGTGTATACATGCATTCATGTATACATATATATGCATTCATGTATGCATATGCATTCATGTATGCATATGCATTCATGTATGCATATGCATTCATGTATGCATATGCATGCATGTATGCATATGCATGCTTGTATATATGCATGTGCAATAATGTGTATACATATATATGCATGCATGTAAGCATATGCATGTATGTGTATACATATATATGCATTCATGTATGCATATGCATGCATGTATGCATATGCATGCTTGTATATATGCATATGCATGTATGTGTATACATGTATATGCATGCATATGTATCTGTATGCATATTCATGTATGTGTATGTGTATGTGTATTCATATTCATGTATGTGTATGTGTATGTGTATGCATATTCATGTATGCATATGCATGATTGTATGCATATGCATTCATGTATGCATATGCATTCATGTATGCATATGCATGTATGTGTATACATATATATGGATGCCTGTATGTGTATGCATATGCATTGTGTATGTGTGTATGCATATGCATTGTGTATGTGTGTATGCATATGCATGTGTGTATGCATATGCATTGTGTATGTGTATCTGTATGTATATGTATATATCTCTCCCTCTCTCTCTCAGTCAAAAACAAAACTAAAGAGAGAAGACATTAGAAAAGCAAAAACATAAAGAAAGAAAAAAGAGTGATATATGTCTCACTTACATTGATGTAATTTTTTAATCAAGGTTGTCAAAATCCACTTGAAGTTCTCCTTCGTCGAATTTCCAAAGATTTGATCCCAAAAATCCCTTGCAAAACTAAAGAGAAGATATTAGAAAAGCAAAAACATAAATAAAGAAAAAAGAGTGTTACAATATGTGCGATCTACTTACCAAAGCTTCAGATCTATAAAAATAGAGGTGTGCTTAGAGAGAGAGAGAATTGTTTGAATCAAGGTCGTCAAAACCCAGTTGAGGTTCTTCTTTGTCGAATTTCCAAAGATTTGATCCCAAAATCTCTTGCAAAACCAAACAGAGAAAATATTAGTAAAGCAAAAACATAGAGAAACAAAAAAGAGTGCTACAATATGTGCAATCTACTTACCAAAACTTCAGATCTACAAAGATAGAGGTCTGTTTAGAGAGAGAGAGAGGGAGGGAGAGAGAGGGAGGAAGAGAGAGGGAGAGAGAGTGAGAGAGAGGGAGGGAGAGAGAGAGAGTGAGTGAGAGAGAGGGAGGGAGAGAGAGAGAGAGAGAAAGGGTGACAAACAGAGATCTGCTGTTGGCACGCACAAACCCGACAGGAGAAGAGCTGGATTCAAAACGCTCAGAATGATGAATTTTGGGTTCGGGCCCAGTTAAAAAGAGAGCGTCGGTATAAGCGTCGGTAATTCTAGCAAATTACCGACGATTATATCGATGCTTATACTGACGCATATACCGACGCTGCCTTTCCGAGGCAAAGCGGCTTTCCCAAATCAACCGAGGGTCATACTGATGTCGACAGCTGACCGTCGGTATACTGACCGTTGGTATTCCCTCGATCTGTTGTAGTGAATATTCTTGCATGTGGGATATATGAGGTTGCATGAGAATGAATGTAGGCTTGTATAAAAAGGGTAGATCATGGAACTCTCAACAAAATAATTTCAAACTAGTTGTGAATTCCCTCAGAAATCTTCTTTGGAAGCATTTTAGATGACCTAGTCTAAGTATCTTCTATACTTGGAGTAAACATTAGATATTCTAGTTTCCCTATACCTATTCAAAGACCTTCAATTCATGTCTTGTTAACAAGCACTCAGATGGAAAGCTTTTAATTCATTAACATACTTAGATGAGTAATTTAATTTCTTAATTCTATTGTTTGTATACATCCATGCTAGTTTCTTGCATGTATATATTTGTTAGCCAAATTCTTTTCTTTTGTTCTTTTCCATCAATTTGGAGAAGAGAATATAACATTTCATGTACATCCTACGGTGAATAATTTGATAATCTTTTCCAATATAATCTTTTCAATCCTTTGATGTAAATGATAAAAATATATCATAATGTACATGACTTTACTTTCTAACGACATGCATACACATCCTAGGTGTCTTCACATGCAATACTTATGAGAGATTATAAAAATATGCTTTTCAAATCATGCAATGATTACGTATTTATGTATGAGGTTTTTGTATCCTAGTCCTAACCATACATCCTATGATATGCATGATGTGTTGGAATCTTAAGATGTAGGAAATCTGGTTGTGCTAGATGTGAAATTATATGGAGTAATCTCTCTTGTGATTTTTCTATTCTATTGACTAGATCTTGCAGACGCATGTACATAGAGATAGTATAGTAACCAAATCTCACAAAAGCACACAAAGAATATAGAGAGACAAGAGACTGAACACACATTACAAGGACTATAGGGGCATAGCGATGATTAACATGACACATTTTCATTGCTACATGTTCATGAATTTTATCGGACCAGGCATCCAACACGCACCATCATTTAAATAATGTTGTCCTCGACGTTATTTTTGACGTTATCTATGATGCTTCTAGCAATGTTCAAGAGGGCATCATTATGTTAGCATCACTTATGCAATCAAAAAGATAGCATCACATAGTGTGCATCATTTATGCAATGCAACTGGGCATTGATGTTCCATCAATTGCATGATTGCATACAGAGCACTTCTACATTGCTTATGCGATGGTAAAATTTGATAAAATTACCAGATTGCTCTTCGATCATCATTTTATGTGCAATTGATCGAAGACCTCTCCAACGTTCAGATATGCATTGCGCTAAGGAGATCCAACAATCTCTTTTTGAATCTCTTTCTTTTATAATCTCTCTCTCTCTTATTGTCTCTCTCTCTCTCTCACTCCCCTTCTTTCTACCTCAATTTCTATCTCTCTCTCTCTCTCTATTCTAGGTTATTCAAGAAGTTCGCCAAGCATAAAATATGGATAATTATTGTAAGTACAATTTTCATTGTTTGTATATCATTTAAATTATTTTATTTTCATTTGTTAACATACTGACACTTACTCATTTGTATTCACATATACACATATAGATGAACATGCATGATCACACTTATACACACATATACATATGCACATACACACACATACACACTCACACATGCACATTCACATGCATGCACATGCATGCTCATACATATACACATGCATATATATATATATACATAGACACACACACACACACATACACATACATGCCTAGTACACATACACATACACATGCAAATATGTACACACACATATACACATACATTTACACATGCACATACATACATATACACACACATATGCACATAAAATTACACATACACATGCACACACATACATATACACACACATACACATACACATGCACATATATATATACACACATATGCACATACACTTACACATACACATGCACATACATACATATACACATACATATGCACATACACTTACACATACACATGCACATATGTACATATACACACACATACACATTTACATACATACACATACACACATACACTTACACATACACATGCACATACATACATATACACACACATACACATACACATACACATGCACATATACACACATATGCACATACACTTACACATACACATGCATATACATACATATACACACTCATATACATACACATACACACATATACACACATATACACACATATAAAGACATATACACATGCATATATACCTACACATTCACATATGCATGCACATACACACATGTATATGCATAAAACATATCTATAAGCACATATATACACACATACATATAAAAACACATACACATACAACTGCACATATGTACACACATATGCCTATACACTTACACATACACATGCACATACATACATATCCACACACATACACATGCACATGCATACACATACACACATACACTTATACATACACATGCACATACATACATATGCAAACACATACACATACACATGCACTTACACACACATATGCACATACAATTACACATACACATGCACATACGTACATATACACACTCATATACATACACATACACAGCTATACATACATGTACACATGCATATATACCTACACATACACATACACATATATACATGATCGATTTATACACATACACATATACACGTACACATGCACATACACACATATACACACACATACACATCCATATGCACACACACATACACTTACACATACACATATACATACACATTCACATATAGACACACATACACACATCTTTATGCATAAAACATATCTATATGCACATATACACATACAGATACATGCATATAGACACGCTTACAGAAATATAGATATATGCCTAGATGTGCATACATGCATTTTATACACACACAACTACACACACATACATACATATATACACACAAACACACATATAATATGAATGAATTATATAATTAAGGTAGTAAATAACATTTGAAATATAAACAACAATAAAAAACATTAAATCAAGACTTTTCATTAATTAGTACCATAGACACAATTCAAAACATAATTGAAATGAGAAAATATATAGATATAGAAAAAGTAAGTATATCAATGTAAAATATATATCCAATGTAATATATCAATCATCATGATCATCCTCATCCACATCATCGTGTGGTTCTTCATCATGATCATCATCATGATCATCCGCATTATCTAATGTATCTGTAGTGGCATAATGGCTAGAGGTGTGAGCACACTATGAGGATCGAGATCATCCCGCCAGTGTCTATCTCTCCACCTCATCCATATCTACCTTTCCATAATACTCTTGTATTATATATAATTAACATAAATAAATAAAACATATAAAGCATCAATAAAATTAAAATAATCATATGAAATTTTCTAATACTCACAAAAACATTTGGATAAGCTTGCATGTACTCATTGAGATGTCAATATCCACAATGTGTAGGAAAATCGATTTACTTTATTTTAGGATATCGACCATAATCCTTTGAGTGCATTGAAACAAATAAAACATATTTATGGTTAGTGTTTTAACTAAAATAAAAAATATAATTTCAATAATACATATACTTACAAACATAGCTTACAAAACCATGATGGCCCATTTGGCTTAAGCGTGATGTATGACCAGACTCAACTCTCTTCTTTGTAGCTTCTTGCATTTATTTAATGAAACAATAAAACATAGACTAAATATAAAACATATGAGAATTTTAAGTGAGTGTAATATAAACTATTAATTTGTATACCTTTTGCTGAGGAAATGAGTCTTGAAGATGTAGCTATCTGTGAAAATACTCCCATGTCTTAGGTGGTATGTTAGGTCTTCTCTTATTTTGTTCTACCATACAATATCTCCTGTTATTAAAATCTCAAACAAAAAAAGAAAAAGTCAAAATATAAAAAAACTTTAAATTTATAAACATGCATATACAGACACACACATACATATACACACACATACATAATAAATACATACCCACATACACATATATATAAACACACATATACATCCACACACATACACATATACATGCACTTACACATACATACATACATACATACATATATACATACATACATACACTTAAACATACATATATACACACACGTGTTGAAAATCAAGCCTTTAAGATGACCAAATTTTATTCTGGCATTTTCCTCTTTTTTTTTTGATATTTTTTGGTTGTTTTTCGAGTGACCTAAAAGTCTCAAGGATCGCACACTCAGGTTTCTTTTTGGTATTTTTTTTATGCGTTTTTGGTATTCTTTTGGTTTTCTAAAAGTCTCATCGATCATGCAATTTGGTGACTTTCTGGTGTTTTTTGGTAGTCTAGTAGTCTAGGAGTCTAGTGGTCGGATATATTGTCTGGTCGCACGAGACTTTCAAATATTTGCCTAAATCATAGCTAAAGTGTCAAAGGCATAAATGACAAGTGGACCTATTAATTTGAGGCTTCATATCACGAATTTTAGCTATCAAGAAGCCTCAACCATTTTCCTAAATCATAGCCTACCAAAAATGTTAGAGGCTAATTGAGAGATTCTTGCAAAATTGTAGGGGCACTTTTGGACAACCTGTATATGTATGAATCAAAGTCAAGAAGAAAATTCCATGACATCTAGCTCTTCCTAGAGTTAATATAGAGTGTAAGGAATTTACTATATGCAGCCCCCATTGCTTAGCTAGTCATTTTCATCTATAGTTAGCCATTGCTCATGACCTCTCTGAGGAGTGAGCTAGTTTCTAGCACTATTTTGTTTTGGCAGTAATGCCTTCTTTCTGTATCCATTTCAAGTGATTATAGATTCATTTTATTGCTTATATATTCTATCCAATGTAGTGTGAATTTTGTGAGTATGCTCCAAGTGATTCGTGAGTAAAATTGTAAATATTGAAGGTTTGTCTCTATGCATAGGTAGACAATAGTACCAACAATTAGTCAAATGTGCAGAGGTTGATTCTCCTTACTCGAGTATCCAAATCATGTGTTTTAAAGTGCTATGGATAGATGAGAATGTCTATTGTCATTGTCAAAAGTTTCATTATTTTTCCACGTCTAGATTTGGCATTAGAGGCAAAAAACGTGACTTAGAGTCACTATGGAAAACAACCTTCCAAAGCTACATAAGGTTGTTGAATCTTCCCCAATAGTGGTATTAGAGCATTTCAAAGCATTTGGAACTCTTGAAGGAAGTCAAAACAACTCTCTAAAGCTAGTGAAACACTTAGGAAATGACTTGTAGAAGGTCATTGAGCTACATCTGTATTTAGAATTGGGCCTTCAAGCTTGCAGCTAGTTCATTAATACATACCATGGGAGAAAGCTATAAGAAGGGAATCATTTTAAACTTGTCCTGCTCTGTCAGACTTAGAAGAATCTTAGAAAGCATAGAATGTTAAGCAATGGCTGAGTATGCTACCCAAATAGAGAAGTTGGAGAAAGGAAACTACAAACCTTGGAGATTTCGGGTTAGCAATTTCCTCATGGGCAAGGGACTATGGGAATTAGTTAGTGGAATTGAGCCTAAGCCTCAATATGCCCAAGAAACGGAAGTGGATGAGTGGATTGAAAGAGATAGAAGAGTCATATTCATCTTATCTCAATACATTAGTAATAGCATGATTGGTCATATGCAAGACTTGGACTCATCCAAGAAAGTGTGGGGAACCTTGGAGAGATTATACTTGTTATCAGGTCCTTTTGTGCACGCATACATAGAGGCAGAAAGAAGATGAAACAGGAATTAGAAACAGAGAAACAATCGATGAAATATTGGGTGCAATCTCCCCCCATGTACTTTGATGGATCAGTCTCTCACAGTACACGTATTTATAGGTTTATTTCTAGTACGTCCTGAAAATAGAGGTTACATGAGGGCCATTGCTTTTAGAAGCCTCTTTTAGGAAAAACTACTTTATTTACAAAAGGTGTCACTTTCTAAAGCGAACCGCTACTTTTACAACAAGATAAACCTAAATATAGCTATTATAGAAGTCTTCGATTTAGTCTTCAAATTTATTTATTTACATGCATCCACTTGTATCCACGTCCTCATGCTTGTTCACTTGCTAGATCAAACACAACCACATTAAAACCTTCTGGACATTTAAAACATTAAAAATCCATTTAACCTTCCATGATTCCATAATATACAACATGCCTCCTAGTTGACAAGCAACTGACCTCAGTTGATAAATATATAAATAGACATGGATGATCAGTCGCATGTCCCGTCACTGAACAATATTGAGCATGAACCATGGAAAACACATGCATGGAATCGGAAACCTGAAAGTTTAATGTAATTGGGAATGATATGCAGAAATTAAATGATCATAGTGAGGTGATAAGGAGGTCTTATGTATCCATTGTGATTCCTCAAGTGAGTGATTTTTATATCTGACTAAATACCTATGATATTGTTTACCAATTTGTGTAGTGGTAACATCATAATCTATTACTTTCTCAGGAATCAATATTTCTGCATCCTCTTCAAGTAAAGGAGGATCATCTAAAATAGGCATGAGTGGTAAAGTACCTTTAAAAGATTTCAAAAAACTTATATGGAAAGAATTACGTATACCCCAATGAGAAGATATATCTAATCGAAACAAATTTTCATTGACTTTCTCAATAATGCAAAAAGCTCCATAATACCATGGGGCAAGTTTTACCTTAGGATGTTGAGAAATATTTTATAAATGACTTTTAATGATTCATAACCAAACTAAATCGTTTTCGTTAAATTGTTTGGCTATGCGCTTCTTGTTAATACTACCCATGTAACGTTCTTGACTCTTCCTAATATGCTCATGCACTTCAGCAAGTGTAGAAATATGATCTTGTGCAAAAGAATCAGCCATAGGAATGTCAGTTTGAGTGAGACTCATGGGAGTCGGAAGCTTTCTTCCATAAACAATATCATATGGTGCACAACCAGTAGTAGTGTGCGGGGTGTTATTATATGCAAACTGAAGTAAAGGGAGTTTTTCATCCCGATCTAAAGAGTAACAACTTAATAAATCCAAAATAGTACTATTTGTAGCCTCACTTTGACCATTACTTTCAAGATGAAATGTAGAACTAAAGTCTATTTTTTATCTTAGATGTTGAAATAATGCCACCCAAAATTGGTTACAAAAACGAACATCTCCATCTAAAAGAATAACTTTAGGAAAACGATGATGTGGAAAAATACATTTAATAAATAACTTAGCAGTTTGAGGTGTAGTTAAAGTCCTTTTAGAAGGAATGAAGTATGCATGTTTACGAAACCTATCAACAATTGTCCAAATCATATCATTGTGAGATGCAGTTGTAGGAAGACCAGTAATGAAATCCATAGAAATTTGTTCCCATGGTCCATCAGGTATAGGAAGAGGCATTAATAATTTGAATGCTTTACCATGATGTCGTTTTACACGTTGAAAACAATGCAGTGAGATTATGCAACATCTTTTTCCATGTTAGACCAAAAGAAGAAATCTTTACATGCAGAAATAGTACTTTGTAAGCCCCTATGACCCATATATGGTGGTTCATGCATCTCTTTCATAATAAACTCTTTGAAGACTTGTGTAATGCATAACATGTTGTGGAAATAGAAGAATCCATTATGAAATGTGTAATGATCCTCATGATGTGATGTAGAATTATTGAAAGCAATCCATGCTTGTGAAAAATACATGTCACATGCATAAGTGGAAATCATATCATGAAATGAATGAATCTGAATAGCAAAAATATTATTAATTGAAACAACAATTGTTTGTGGGGATGGAAGATGACTTAAAGCATCAGCTACAACGTTAGCTTTTCATAGATGATATTGAATAAGAGGTTGGAAGCTTTCTAGAAATGAAGCCCATTTAATATGTCTATCGAAAATCAATGGTTGATCTAATAAATGCTTAATAGCTTGTTGGTCAGTTTTAATGAGAACTTCCGAACCCATAAGGTAATGTTTCCAAATTTTCAATGCATGCACAACAGCTAACAGTTCCTTATCATATGTACTATAATTGTGTTTAGAAGGTTTGAGTTTCCTACTTTCAAATGCAAGAGGATGATCGTTTTGCATTAAAACAACACCTATACCAGAACCACTAGCATCTGTAACTACATGAAATGGTTGTGCAAAATCAGGTAATTGAAAAACATGTGCATGGGAAAGTGCATACTTAAGTTTATCAAAAGATTTTTGTTTGGCTACTCCCCATACAAATTTTAGATTTTTCTTCAATAATAAAGTAAGGGGAAGGGCTATATAAGAAAATCCCTTTACAAACTTTCGATAAAAGTTAGCTAATCCTAAAAACGAATGGACATCATTCACTGGTTGAGGTTTAGGCCATTCTTCAATTACTTTAATCTTCTTGGGATCTACATGAATGCATTGACTACAGAAAATATGTCCAAGATACTCTATCTCGTTTTGGAAGAAACAACTCTTTTCAGAATTAGCATAAAGTTTATTTTTACATAACAAATCAAAGACTGTTGCTAAATGAGTTTCATGTTCACTACGATTCCTACTATAAATATGTATATCATCAAAGAAGACAAGAACAAAATCTTGGTATTCAAGGAAAATATTATTCATCATACGTGCAAAGGTGGCGGGTGCATTGGTAAGTCCAAAAGGCATTACCATGAATTCAAAATGGCTGTGTGAGTTCTAAAAGCAGTTTTATAAATGTCATGTGATGTAATTCTTATCTGATGATACCTAGATTTGAGGTCCATTTTATGAAGACACAAGCTCCACAAAGTTTATCTAGCAAGTCATCTATCCTAGGGATAGGATACCTATTCTTAATGGTAATTTTATTAAGTGCTCTATAATCAATGCACATTCTACACGTCTTGTTCTTCTTTTCAACTAAAAGAACAAGGGCTCCAAAAGGAGAAGAGCTAGACCGTATTAGTCCTTTGTTGAGTAAATCTTTAACTTTTCTAGTTATTTCATTTTGGTGTAAAGGTCCATGCCTATAAGGTGCTTTATGAGGAGGAGAGCTACCAAGAATTATATCAATCCTATGGTCAAGAGATCCCCTAGAAGGTGGTAATGCAGAAGGAAAATCAGCCATAAAATAATCCTTATACGAGTCCATAAATGACTTATGTGCACTTGGAAGTGTATGTGTATAATCAGTTATATTATTCACAAAGAGAATACATGAGTTATAATCTTTCCTAAAAGCTTGTTTGACTTGCGTATGACTAATGAATGGGAAGGGTTGAAAATCATGCATCGCAGACAGTGAAACATCTTTATTTCAAAATTTGAAAGTAATCGTGTGTGTATCATAATCAATGGAGGGGTTGTAATTATGTCGAAACGGCATGCCAAGTATAACATCATATGACTGCAACGGAGCAATTAAAAATGAATGTTCATCTACATATGAACCTATACAAATTTGAATATTATGCACCTCATTTGTAACATTATACCTATTCCCTATAAACGCAGCACCTTATACATAGAAGGATGAGTAGTAAGGTTAAGATTTTTAACTAGCTTATGAGAAATAAAATCATGCCAGCTACCATCGTCGTGTAAAACATTTACTACTACACCATTAATGGTGCCATGCATGCACAATAGAGAATGGTTAGAAATTCCGTTACCCAGGGTACTTAGTTCTTGCTCTAATAGTTCTTCAAAACAGTTAGGTTCAGTGTCAATAGGAACAACCTCCATGTTGTGTACTTGAGCTTCAATGGGTTGCCTATTAGTAGGTCTCACCCTATAGGCAGCTTTGGTATGACCAATCTTTCCACAATTCTAACAAGTTATACGGGGTCATTTTTGTTGAGCATTCATCGTCATATTTTGAAGAGTGGTAGGTTTGTGAGGCTGGCCAAGGGTTGATTTTTTGGATGGTACCAAATGGGATTGAGGAGGGTGTTGGAAAGTAGGTGAAGCGAACATAGTAAAAGGATGCCTAAAAGGAAAATTGGCTTTGGCGGTTGGTTGACATTGATGAATTTGTTGTAAGCGAAGTGTTTTGGTGATAGATTTTCGTTGCAAACTTGCTTTAGGAACCTGCTCAAGTGAACGAAGTAATAAAAGACCTTGCCAAAAATGTTCAGTATAAATGGATACATTATCTCCTTTTCTCTATCCAAAAGTTGTCCATGCATGACGTGCATGTAGATGGAACTGGGAAGGAAGGAAAGACTCTATAATTTTTGCCTGAAATGCGTCCCATGTGGTAGGACGGTTGGTACTATTCCGTAAAACATTCCACCATAGCTGAGCTCTTCCTACCAAATAATTGGTAGCAAACTTGACTTTCTCACTTTTTAAATAAGACTCATCAGAGTAGAAATCGTCGAATTGAGAGAGCCATGACAAGACAAATTGGCCATCTTTTCGTCCATCGAATCTGGAGAATTGGAAGTTCTTAGCACCTATCACTCATTTAGGAAATACCTATATTTTGTGAATTTCATCAATGACTTAAATACGCATGCATGGGTTTATCCATTGAAAGAAAATTCCAAATGTTTTTTTCTTTAAGTAGTTGTTGGTTATGGTTGAATTTTTTTAGCATGTTATGGTTGAATTTTTTTAGCATGTATAATGGGCACCTTTGTTCTGATCAAAGGTAGGAGTATATGTCTTCGAAGCTTAATGTGTTCATGTTTGATCATGGAATATAAAATAAATGTATAGTTCCATATAAACCTCAGCAAAACGGAGTTACTAAGAGCAAAAACACGTTTCTCATGGAACTCGCATAATTTATGGTCAAAAAGTTTAGTTTTACCAAGTAGCTTCTAGCATGAGGTTTTTACGTGTGTAACATATGTACTTAACATGTGTCCAACTAAAGACTTATAGTCTATTATTACATATGAGGCTTGACATGGTTGCAAGGAATTTGTTTCTTATGGATTTCTTTGGTACAATTCTAAAAGAAAAGACTATCGTGTGTATAAAACTTTTCTTATCCTTTTACACGTGGACAATCAAATGTTCATCCTAGTGAGGCAATTTCTCAGCATTTACATGTTTCAAATGATGACCCAAATCATTCTATTTTTTATGCAAATTTACATGATGCACTTATTAATCAAAGAGCTTACATTATGCCTAAATGGAAAGTTTAAACTTTAAAAGATAGCAAGTTAGATCCATCCATATAGTACTCATTGAAGCTCTCATAATTCTTTTTTTAATCATATTTCTATGCAATGGCTATATCTAGTCTTTTTGATGAGAACGAGGTTGCTGCTTTGAAGAAGCATAGAAATGAGTACTACATGATTGTTATGCAATCATAATTTGATGCCATTATGAAGAACAATACTTGAACTTTATGTGACTTTCCTCATGAAAAAATTCCATTGGTACTAAGTGGGTATACAAGCTGAAATGCAAGCCTAATGGAATTGCTGCTAGGTATAAGGCTAGGCTTGTTACCAAATGTTATGTTCAAGAGAAAATCATTGATTGTTATGAGACATTTTCTCCCATGTGCCTAATGACAACCATTTGTAGCATCTATGCACTTGCACTTCATCATGGTTGGAATGCACATGAGTTGGACATTGAAACTACATTTTTGGATAGTGATTTTCACAAATATGTGTATGTATTTCATCCTTGTGGTTTTGTGCAAAAACGAAATGTAAGTAAAGTATGTATGCTGAAAATGGCATTGTATGAATTGAAGCAAGCACCGAACGCTTGGTATGCAAAGATACATGCTTACTTGATAGCGAATGGATTTGAGAACGTCCAATAGAGATGGAGTTACATGTTAAACAAAGTGCAGATGATGTAATTCTCATCTTTGTTGTACATATTGTTGATACAGTGTTGATTTCTCCTAAGGAGAATCGTGTTTTTGCACAAAGGCTGATTTGTGTGCCTTTTGAAAGATGTCTTTGGGGCTCTTGCTTCATTATTTAGGCATTCAATTTATGAAATTTGATGGGGGAATAGAATTTGTGAAAGAAAATATGTTGACACATTATTGCAATGTTTTGGTTGAACTTTGCAAACCTAATCCTACTCCCATGGAGACATGGTTAAGATTGAGTGTTCATAATGCTCGAGATACATTTGATGTTGTTCTCTATCACCAGATTGTTGAGTGATTGATTTATTTATGCATAACCTCACCTAATATTCAGTTTTCTATCTCTTAGATGATAATTTGTATGCATATCCCAAGTGTCAATCACTAGTAGGCAATTAGGAACATCTTTTGCTACATAAGTGGTAACCGACTACTTGGGTTGTTTTATCCCAAGGGGGATACTTACCACAAGATTTACATGCTTTTTCTAGCTCAGATTGGGCTAGTTTCTATGACATTCATGTGTCCAAAAGTGGTTTTTCCTTCATTCTTAGTGGCTCATGAATATGGTTGAGTAAGAAGAAGCCTATTGTGGTCACTCCTAGCTGTGAGATTGAGTAGCTTTCACAGCTACTATTGAGTTTGTGTGGCTTAGACACCTTTTGGCTAATTTTGATGTTAGCGAGTCTTCTCCAACAACCATGAAATAATTTTATCATCTTCACATAATTTTTCAATTAATTTAAAGTTGAGAAATGGCTAGATGCCAAGGTCACAAGAGAGGCAAAAGGCATATGGATTCTTAGAGTATGAACAAGATGATGACTACTGTAAGTTGTTAGACAATAGTAGACACCCAGTCCACTACCTATCATTGCTTAGAGTCATATGTTTTGATTAAAAATTGTTGTTGATATTTTTATATAATTTTGAAAAATAATCTTTAAAAGGAGGAGAGAGTTCTATATTCTATATTTATTTAGCTCTTGACATCTTACCATTGTTTCTTTGGGCCAATCATCTATATGGACTAACAAATGTAGAACACCTAAAAAAAATCAAGGATAAACTCTTAGAAAATGCATGTTCAATATAGAAATATTTCCTTCTTGGATTAAGAAGTAAGTTCCAATATTAACTTATGGACCAGTACATAAATGTATCCCTACATTAAAAATGTAGTAGAATTAGACAAAAATCCTCCGCATACTTATAAGAAACATAGATAGGAAATATAACGATGGAATTTTTCATGTTTTATGGATGAAATTGAACAAATATATAATATAATTAGATAATGTGGGGAGGAATGGAAACCAATTATTAAGATTGGGTTAGGTACGAAATTCCCTAAATTGATGCAGCCTATTGTTGACATAGAGTTCAAAATGTCATTACGTTATAAATTGCATTAGAATTCAAGGAGATAATCAATTTAGTATCTATAGTTAGAATAGGCGGAATAATTATTCGAGGTAGAGGAGAAAATATATTACACTTTCACTTTGGAGGTAGGATCATAAAAGAAAACTTTCTAGTTTGGAAAGTAGAAGAACTTGGAGGGGCTTTGATCTTGGGATTCTCATGGACAAAAAAATATAAAGTAAACATGACGACTAGCTTTGCACACGTAGGAATACTTGATAATGTGTACAAATGTTTTGCAATTGTGCAAATAATCGAATATGCATTCACATTATGCATCCTCACCATCACCAAATGGAAGCTCCTATAATCATAGAAATCACCTTGAGTCCATAAACATTCTAGGGATTCAAAGAAAAGATCCAATTGCATCAACCATAAGGTCAACAAAAGAGGAGAGATCTCTAAAAATTTATGTTCCAATGCCATGATCTCCATCACGAATATTATCATCAAAACATGTGCCTCAAATAACAAAAACGTAGTAATGAGACCTACAATAGAAGTGTTAGGGCTATCGGTTTATTTGTGATACATGTGGTGGTAATTAACCAAAACATATCACCATAATTGTAAAGGGATGCTACCCTTCAAAGTGGCTTTTCGATAATGAATACAACCCATCAACTCAATGACAAGAGACACAATGAGAAGTGACGTTCCACTATGTTATGATATCAAGCTCAAAATGTGATGATCTAGGATGACACGTACCACTTTTTCATCTCTCTAACATGTAGTGGTTATGGCTATATATGTGACATATATTTTTTAAGGATCTCTACTAGATTTATCTATTGAGAGTGATAGCACATTTGTTTTCTTGCCAACTCACTCATTCTTGGACATTAGACTTTTATTTATGTATTTTTCTTTATATATTGGACTAGTTGTATTGTTGTATTAGTTCATTCTCGTATAAACTTATTATGTAATAGAAGAAGAAGAAGAAGAAGAAGATAATCTTCCTTTCCTCAAACTGAGTGTGCTCCTCTCGTGTGTGAGAGAGCTATCTTCCTTAGCTTCTTTCTCTTGACATGGTATCAGAGCCAATGTGGTTGTAGAGAGCTCATAGGGAGGGCTAACAATGAAGAGTACATAAGAAGGCATGGAGAATGTGTGCTTCACAAATGATATTATATTGCTAGAATTGGTGTGAAGGTAGAAGGTGTCAAATTATTTTCGAGATTGATCCCTCTACATTCATTGGTTTTGCTAGAATTTTAGTTTCAAATCCATCTCAACCTCCATTTTGAGCTTGCAAGGTGGGTCCCATAGAAAAAAATAGGCAAAATTATAAAAATGTAATGCATCCTATTTGGAAATACTCAAATATTCTAGATCTAGAATTTCAAGCAATTCTATGTAGAGTTGATACACAAAAAGTATGATTTTCTAAGATTGAACTCTTACATCACAACATAATAGTGTTCAAGCAGAGGTAATACTTATAATTTTTGTAGTGTTGATAATTGTATAGAAATGGAAAATGTTGATGGAGTGAGTCAACGTTTGAGCAATAAGTTAGACAAGGACAACTTTCATTCCTTCTCGGTTACTAGAGAGGAATCACATTACGGTGGAGTTAAGAGCATATGAAGAATAGAACCAAAGAGCATGTAACATAATGTTTCGATTGCCTATTAGCATACAAGATAGCATGATTGGGCACATACATGATTGTTGGAGTTTGAGGTCTATAGAATCACTTGAACAACACAAGGAAGAAGAAGAAGCTTCAAGCTTAACACACAATACTGAATGTATTACCAAGTTATAGTACAAAGACAAGTAACCCATTAGCATTATAGGCATATATAGAAGCTCGGGAAAAAACCTCCGAAAGATGGAAAAAAGTGCCTTGATGGTCATAAGTGTGTTCACACACATCACTACCTTGTATCAACAAATGCCCCCTGTGAGTGAGGCACTAAATAGGAATTTGGCGCTCATGTATAATGATGTGCCCAGCTATTTGGAAAGAGATCAATCCATAAAAGGAAGTAAGCCGGACACTTTGTGAAAAGCTTCAAAATTCTCCTTGGGGAGAGCCTTTGTGAAAAAGTACGCAACATTCTCCTCTGTGGGCACATTAACCAAACTGATCTTTCCAACAGAGAACCCCTTGCTAACCTAATGATAGTGCACCTCAATGTGCTCAGTGTGTTCATTGAACACAAGGTTCCTCGCAACCTCCGATGCACTTTGACAATCAATGAAGATGGTGGTTTTAGAAGATACAGCAATATGCAAATCAGTCAAAAGGCATCTAAGCCACACACACTCAATAGTTACTGTGAAAGATACCCTATAGTCAGCCTCACAACTAGAAGTGGCCACAATAGGCTACTTTTTTCTCAACCAAGGTATGCTCTACCAAGCATGAAACAAAAACTAGTAGTGGACACATGAGTGTCATAGGAACAAGCCTAGTGAGAGTCACAAAAGCCATGTAAATCTAGTGGTAGTTATCCCTCCTTGGGATAAAAGAATCCAAGTAGCCAAGTAACACTCAAGTAGCAAAAGTTGTGCTTAACTCTCTGCCAATCCTTGACACATGGGCAATGCATAAACTTGCTCATATGTGAGACAACAAACTAAATATCAAGTTGAGTTATGCATAAGTAAAGCAAGCATCCAACAACCCATTGATAGAGAACAACATTAAATGCATCTCCGACATCATGAAGACTCAACCATAAACATGTTTCCATAGGAGTGGCAATAGATTTGCAATCTTCAAGGCCAAAATGTTGCAATATTGTTTCAATATATTGTGTTTGGCATAGAGTTATTCCACCATCAACTTGCATAAACAAAACGCCGAAATAATGATGCAAATGTCCCAATTCTGACATCTCAAATGAGGCATCCAAATCAATCTTAAAATCAGCAATATGCTTCTCATTAGGACACCAGGGGGTAGCATGTCATCAACATAGACAACAATGATCAGAAGCACATCATTTGCATGCTTAACATATAAGGTGCTCTTAGTTGAAATATTCTCAAAACCAAATGCAATCAAGTAGGCATGTATCTTTTCATACCAAGCATGTGGTGCTTGCTTCAAACCATATAACGCGGTTTTTAATGTGCACACTCTATTTTCATGCCCTTTTTGCACAAAACCATGGGGCTAAAAACATATACTTCTTCATGTAAATCACTATTCAAAAATGAATTTTTAATGTCCAACTTATGTACATTCCAACCATGATGGGCTGAAAGTGCACAAATGCTACAAACGGTAGTCATCCGATGTGGGGTGCAAAGGTCTCGTCAAAATCAATGCCTCTTTCTTGGGCATAACCTTTTGCAACAAGCCTAGATTTGCATGTGTCAACTACTCCATTAGCTTTACAGTTCACTTGTATATGGATTTGGTGCTAATGGCCTTTTTTCTAGGGAGCAAATCACATAAAGACTAGGTACCATTCTTTATAATAGCATCATATTTTGATTGCACAACAGCCATCCTATTTTCTGAATTTTGTGCTTCATCAATATAAATAGGATCATTCTCATCACAAATACTGGAGGCAACCATAGCATAGCAATCTGATGCAAAAGAATCACTTATGAGAGCTTGAAAGAGTATGGTATGAAAGAGGTGCATCTAATTTTCTATGTCCCAAAGTGTACACAAGACATTTCTGCATATTTTTTGCCTCCTCTATATCATCCCTCCCATCAACAAGTGGATTATGGACATCTACATAAGAAATGGAATGATCTACTCATGTGGAACCTATAAAGGTTGAGAAATTGCCTTGTTTTGACCAATACTTTACTATCCACTTATAAAAAGAGGCAACAAAGTGTCATACATTTATTTGGAGCTAACTAATGTCTCCTTAATTCATGAAAGTAATGGCTAAATTGCATCTTCCATGAAAACAACATCATGGATAACCAAAATGAATTTAGTTTGTGGATGATATAGACAATAACCTTTGCTTTGAGAATTGTACCCAACAGAAACACATTTCACTACTTTATCATCCAATTTTCTACATTGTTATTCACGAACTAATGCATATTCCAAACATCCAAAGACATGCAAATGAGCAACAAATGGCTTGCCACCATTCCAAGACTCATATGGAGTGATCAATTGTATTGCTTTAGTGGGACACTTATTAAGTGCATATGTTGCACACATCATAGCCTCAAGCCAAAAGCTATGTGGTAAATCTTGACTTTTGACCATACACCTCATCATCTTCATGAGTGACTTGTTCTTTCTTTCAACAATTCCATCTATTGAGGTATGTACAACACTATACACTTATGTTTTATCCCACATGCAGCCAGACATGTATTAAAATAAAAAGACATATATCCCCCCCCATCTGAATGGAGGGTTCCCGCTTTACATGTTGATAGATTTTCAACCAAAACTAGAATTTTTTGAAGAACATAAACACTTCAAACTTTTCTTTCAATGGATACACCCATGCATGCATGGATAAATCATCAATGAAAGTCAAGAAGTAAAGTTAGTTCCCAAAAGGAGGCATTTTCATAGCAACAAATACATCACTGTGAACAAGCTACAATTTTTTAGTAGCTCGAACTTAACCATATTTTGGGAAGAAGGAATGCTCTGTTTTGCCCAAAATACAGCCTTCAAAGACATGTTTACAAGGTGCCTTAGGTTTGGGCATAGAGGACACCATTTCATATTTCTACCGACATAGCAAACTAAAAATTTAGATGACCAAAGTGTGTATGCCAAATCTTTGCATATGAGATAGCATGAGAACCTTGAGTTGCACATGTTAAATTATTGAAAAATTATTCATAGTCTATGAGCTTATATAGCCCATGACATAAAATGTGAGAAGCAATAATAACATTGCCATTTGACAGAACATGAAGTGTGCATGTGTCATCAACAAGTTTGATAACCAGGCCAATCTTGGCTAATGCGTAAACTAACAATATATTTTTCTTGATCCTTGGCACAAACAAAGCATTTGCCAATGTGAAATATTCAAAATGATCTTACCAACTCCCATGAAATCATAAGAGGAATTGTCGGAGCATGTGATAGTATTCCCTATATGAGTAGGCTCAAGTGAACTGAAGGAACTGTGCTGCGAGGTAATACGTTTGGTTGCCCCACTATCAAAGTACCAAACATCTATGTCTACTACAGACGTACATTATTCATGAGAAGATCGGTCATAACTACAAATAGTAGTAAGTGCCCAATTTTCATTGTGCACAAGATTAGCAGAATTTGTTTTGGGTGTAGAGGCCTTTGCAACAACCATTCTAGACTCCTTTTTCTTTGCCTCTTTTGCAACCAATTCTAGAAAACTCTTTGTGACATGATCATTCCCTTTACAATATTTGCCAAACAATTTCTCCTTTTTTTATTTCTTCTCGTCTTTGTCTTCTTTTTTTTATTGTGCAAATTTAACAGATTTTTGCTTACTAATAGATGACCTCCATATAACTTTGCCCTTCAGACTAGCTAAGAAAGCTAGATCTGCTAGGGATCCAATGGTTGGAACCAAGTCAAAGCCATCTGTGTGAGAGTAAGTCCAAAGGACTCATACTGCACAAAGAAATCATCCACTTGCTCTGCCCTTAGGACTTGTTTAAATTTAGCTATGTGATCGTAAGTTTCTCCCATTCCGTCATAATGATTTCTCATACACTTAGCCACTTGAGTTGGTCTTAGTCTTCTTATGGGTCCTGGTGGTCTAGGTATTACAGGAATTGTTGGTCTAATTGGAGGCATTCCAGGCTTTACTCCTAGTGGTGTTCTTCGCCTCACTGGTGGGCGATGTGTCCAGGGTGGGTTTGATTGTGTGATTGCAGCCTTGGCATTGTGAATTGCACATGGTTAGGATTGCAGCCCTGGTTTGGTTAGGAATACTTCGTTGACTTGTCTGATTGCCTAGTCCAAGGTGGGTTTGATTGTGTGATTGCAACCCTAGTTTGGTTAGGAATACTTCGTTGACACTTCTATCTTGACATTGTATTCTCTTGCTCTTGATGCGTCCGGAAGGGATTATGGGAGGTAGTTGCCTGCTCTCGCGAAGGGAATACATGCAACCCCATATACTTCAATTGAGCCCTATCAACTACATCTACCAGCCAATACCTTCTTTGGTTCTTGTCTAAGTATGTGACTCTAGACTCCTCTTCAGGATCTTTTAACTCATAGAAAGTCATTGGGCTTTCTTCCTGTCCGTGTGTGGGTGAATCGATTTGTAACAATAAGTCTGATCCATGGATTAAGTAGACCTCTTATAGGTAATCATCTTGAGGTATCAAATCCCCTCTCAAGACTCGAGTCACCGCTGATTTGCCTCTTGGTGTAGTTATTAACTCTTCAGGATCAGGTCTTCTCGAGTTTCGTTGTCCTTCCAATCCACCTCTCTCATTGATCTGATCTGGGTGTTCTGTTACCACATAGATGTGACCTAACTTGTCCATGTACACTCCCCCTTCATACTTGACTGCCGGTCTGGTTACTATTGTTGATTCAATGGAGTTCACCATCCTTGCTACATACCTATTTAAACCATCCAAGTAGATAGGGATCTCTTGGGGATTAGTGGACACATATTCCAAAGAGGTGCAGTATTCCCCCTCTACCGTTGACATGAAGTTCTCCCTAGGGATAGAACCTTGCATTTCTTTTGAAGCCATAGGTATCTCCTGTTGAAGATAAATGTACAAGCTCATTTTCATATGAGCCATGCTTGGATAAATTTACCAAATATAAAGATAAAGGAAAAGTAGAGGAAAAAAGGAAAAAATAAGAAAAGAAAAAGTCTAGTCAAAACTTCATGATGAGTAAGAGATACAATATCTTGCCTTGTAGTTAGTAGCATGTAGTGGAGAAAGTGGTGAGTTAAGAAGGAGGCACAAACTTCTTCACATGCTCATTGGTTATAAAAGTGAAGTGGGAGCACATTCAAAACAAGGAGAGAAAGAGGCAAGAGCTCGTAGTAGTCGGATCTAGCCAATTTGTCATTTTGGTTTTCCCTTAGACTCCTTCCAACTGCACGTCAGTTTGTACACAGCTCTGTTACAGAGCTCATATCTCCGTGCATATGTAAGCATTTTGTGCGTTTAAACATTGATTAAAAAGCTTATCTTGTGTAGTTTCGTTCTATCAAATATCTCTTTGAAAACTTATGTAGTTTGTGAGATATCAGTCAAAGAGTGAAGTCCAGCTTTTTAGTATACCTATGTAGATAGGTAGTCTATTTTGGTCGGTTCAGTTTCCCAACCAAAACATATCCAAATTGCGTAATTTTTGTCTTGTTGGAAAGCTCTTGCCATCTACTTTCAGTGTCGCAAATATCTTATTCAGATCATCCATACTCTGTGAGATATTTGTCATAGAGTAAAGTCCAATTTTATAGTGTACTTATGTGTGCAGGTGGTCTATCTTGGTGAGTTGAGTTACCTGATCAAAACACATCCAAATTACTTGAGTTTTAGCTTCTTGGAAAGCTATTTGTGTCTACTTTCTCTATACCAAATATCTTGCTTGAAGGATATATATTCAGAGAGCTATCAGTCCGAGAGGGAAGCTCAGTTCTTTAGCATACGTGTGTGGACAGGTAGTTCATCTTTGATAGTTGTGTTCCCTAATCAAAACTTGTCCAAACTAAGTCATTTATAGCTTTTTAGAAAGCCCTTTTTGTCTACTTTGATTGCCTAAAGTCTCAAGTCCATTTGAGTTTTGTATTGAGAGCAGCAAGCTATCTAAGGTGCAGATGTTTGTCCAAGTGTTGGACATACAAGGGTTCACTATACACTTCCGTTGCGCATAGGAGAACTCATTCTCCACAGTTGGTATCAGAGCAAACTTGGTGTTGAAGCTTCATCAACAGAGCTGGAGATAAAGAAAATCAAAAGAGGAGCTATAAAACAAGTAGGAGCTTCACAAACGCAAGAGCAAAGGACTATAACTATTCGAGGTAACTCTCAAAGTCTTTGATACTCTTCAATGGCTGACTTGGGCCAACAAGTAGAGAAGTTGGATAAGGATAACTATCCAGTGTGGAGGTTTAGAATGACCGACTACCTAATGGGCAAAGGCTTATGGGGTATTGTGAGCGGCGATGATGCTCAACCTCAAATCAATCAAGCTATGGCCACCGAAGTCCAAAGGAGGCAAGCAAAAGAATGGGAGGAGAGGAATAGGAGAGTCATGTTCCTTATTTCGCAAGTCATTACTAATGCCATGGTAGTTCATATTCAACATCTAGAGAAAGCTAAGGATGCTTGGGAAGCTCTTGAAAGGATGTATTCAACAAATACCAAAGCTAGGAAACTTCAACTCAAGAATGAGTTGAACACAATCAAGAAAAGTTCGAGTCAATCCATAGCTGAATATACTTTGAAGATTAAGGAGCTAAGCGATGCTTTAGCTTCTATTGGCACAACGGTTGAAGACAAAGATCTTGTGTGTTATACTCTCAATGGCTTGAGAGACCATGAAAGATGGAAGCCTTTTATAACTTCCATTAACTTGAAAGATGTATATCCAAGTTTTGAACAACTAATCCCTCATCTTGTCACAGAAGAGCTTAGCTTCGGTGGTCCCAAAGGAAAGGACAGCCACAACCAAATGTTATATGCAGGTCGAGGTAAAGGAAGAAACTCAAGAGGAGGCTCAAGAGGAAAAGGAAGAGGTCACAACCACTCCAACTACAATCAAAACAATTCGAAAGACAATAAGGATGCATCAAATGCCAACACACAAGGAAGAGGTCGAGGTAGAAGTAGAGGAAGAGGCGGAAGCTCCTACAATTCTCATAAAGGTATAACATGCTATCATTGTGGTAAAGTAGGACACTATGCTAGCGATTGTTGGCTGAAGAATGGAAGACCAAATGGAGACAATCAAAGGAACCAAAGCAACTATGCAAGCACCTCAAGTGAAGGAAGCAAGGACACACTACTTGCAATGAGACATGAGTATAGAAGCTCTTGTGAAGATGACAAAAAATGGTACATTGATTCAGGTTGTAGTAACCATATGTCATGCCAAGGAAGTTTGTTCACTAAGCTATAGGTACCAAGTGGAAAAGGATGTGTTGAAATAGGTGATGATACTCAACACATGATTGAACACATTGGAGATATAAGGCTTGGAGATACAAGCAGAGCAAAGGTACTGTCTAATGTTCTTCATGTTCCTATAATTTCAAAGAACTTGATTTCAGTAGGACAAATGGTAGAGAAGGGTATATCATGTCATATTCAATGAGAATGGGTGCTTCATAAAGAATCCAAAAGAAGGCTTCAAGGTCATTGCTCAAGGTAGAAGAGAAGGAAGGATGTTCACTTTGGATGTCCAACATCCACATGGAAAGGTCATGTACATTCAATGTGGGAACAAGAAGATTTCAGAGCTGGACTTATGGCACAAAAGAATAGGACACATCAACATTCCAAAGCTCAAGGACATGAGCAAACATGAAGTGGTAAGATGTCTTCCAAAATTTAATAGCATTGGACTACATGAATTATGTCAAGCTTGTCAACTAGGAAAGCAAACGAGGCAGCCATTCAAGAGGAGCAATTATGTGGCTCCAAATGTCTTGGACTTGATACATACAGATGTATGGGGACCAACCCAAGAGGCATCAATGGTTGGTAAAAGATTTTTTGTCACCTTCATTGATGATCACTCAAGAAAGGTATGGCTGTTTTGTATGAAGCAAAAATCAGAGGTGTTTTCTATATTCAAAAGATTCAAAGTTGAAGTTGAAAAGGAAACAAGAAGGTCTATCAAAACCTTAAGGTCCGATGGTGGAGGAGAATACTTCTCCAAAGAATTTTCAGATTTTCTACAAGAGAATGGAATCAAAAGGCAGTTCACTTGTAGGTACACACCACAACAAAATGGAGTAGCTGAGAGGAAAAATAGGCAAATTGCTGAAATTGCAAGATGCATGCTCAACGAGATGAAGGTATTATTGTACTATTGGGCTGAAGCTACCACAATCGCCATTTACTTGATGAATAGGTGCACAACATCGAGAATACATCACTTGACTCCAGAAGAGGTATATTCCGGTAAGAAACCTGATCTTACACACCTCAAAGTGTTTGGATGTGTTTGCTTTGTTCACATTCCACAAGAAGTTAGAACAAAGATGGAACCAAGGTCAGAAAAATGCATTTTCATCGGCTACTCGATGGAGCAAAAAAGGATACAAGTGTTACAACCCTAGAACAAAGGAGTTAAGAGTCTCACGAGATGTGGTCTTTGATGAACTAAGACCATGGTATGAAGAGAAAGGAAAGGAAAAGGTTTTTGAAGAAGATTGTGATGATTATGCAGGAACAAATCAAAGAGAAGTTCAACAATCAAGCACAAAGGCTTCAGGTCCAGAGGCATCTACATCAAATGAAGAATGTTCAACATGGAGGGGGAGCCATTCTTTGTCTCCAAATTCAGCTCATAGTAGAGCCAAAGCTGCAAGTGCTACTCCAAACAGTGAGGTAGATGCAAGTGAAGAAGAATATGAAGAGGTAATCACTCCGATGGTAAAGCTAAATAGGTTAAAGAAGCAACTCTCTAAAGGCAATGAAAGAAGATCTTCAAGGACAAGGTATCCAACTCAAAGGTTGAGTTATGATAGTTTTATGGCGACACATTTTGCATACATGATGCAGGTTATCAAAGACAAAGAGCCTGAGACATATGAAGAAGCTTGCACACAAAAGGAATGGAAGCAAGCTATGAAAGAGGAGATCAAAGCTCTCAAAGATAATCACACATGGGAGCTAGTGCCAAAGAAAGAAGGTATGAAGATTGTTCCAAACAAATGGGTATTTAAAGTAAAGAGGAATGCTGATGGTTCACTAGCTAGATATAAAGCTAGATTAGTTGCCAAAGGATTTAAACAAACACAAGGCATAGATTATGATGAAGTTTTCAGCCCTGTTGCAAAGATGGGAACTATCAGAACCCTAATAGCAATTGATGCTTCAAGGAGATGGCCATTATATCAACTCGACATAAAAAATGCTTTTCTTAATGGAGAACTACAAGAAGAGGTATACATGAGTCAACCGATTGGATTTGAAGATGAAAACCATCCAGATTTTGTTTGCAGGTTGAAGAAGGCACTTTATGGCTTGAAGCAAGCACCAAGAGCATGGAATCAAAGATTGTTAGAGTATCTAACTAAGTATGGATACAACCCAAGTAGTGCAGATCCTTCGTTGTACATGAAGAAGGAAGAAAATAGAGAGGTATATATTTGCATATATGTCGATGACCTCATCATAACAGGAAATGATATTATAGGAATTAAAGATATCAAAAGGAAGCTTGGTAAGGAGTTTAAAATTTCAGATCTTGGAGAGCTGAAATATTTTTTAGGAATTGAAGTTGTTTATGGAAAGAGTGACATCTACTTGATGCAAAGGAAGTACTTGTTGGATGTTCTTTTCAGATTTGGAATAAGTGAATGCAAACCACTCACTCAACCCATGGACACAAATACAAAGATTTGTTCAAATGATGGAGAACCATTGGAAGATGTAACGACATACAGAAGCATTGTAGGATCATTGATCTATGCAAACATTACAAGACCTGATTTGTCTTATGTTGGTGTACTTTCTCAGTTTATGCAAGCCCCGACAAGTGAACACTTAAATTCAGCCAAGAGAGTGTTGAGATACATAAAGCATACAGTTAATCATGCTTTGTTTTAATAGTTTGATGAAGAACTACAGGTCAAAGGCTTTAGTGATGCTGATTGGGCAGGCTCAAAGGAAGATAGAAGATCAACCTCAGGTTATGTTCATGATAGGAAGCAAACCTATCACATGGAGCTCAAAGAAACAACCTACTGTTTCACTTTCAACTATGGAGGCTGAATATAGAGGATTAGCTTTTGCCACATGTGAAGCAATGTGGATTAAAAAGCTTTTGGCTGATCTTGGAGTGCAAGTTGGAACCATCCCTATATATGGTGATAACATGTCAAGTATCTACTTGGCGAGCAATCCTATGTTTCATGCAAGGAGCAAGCACATAGAGGTCCACTACCATTATGTAAGGGAGAAGGTGCTCAGCAAAGATGTGGAGATAAAGTTCATTAGAACCAAAGAGCAGGTTGCAGATATGTTTACAAAGTTCTTGGATGCTTCTAAACTCAAAGGCTTCAAGGATGTGATAAATTTGCACGACATGGTTGAAGATAACTCCCAAATGAGCTTGAGGGGGAGTGTTGAAGATAAATGTACAAGCTCATTTTCATATGAGCCATGCTTGGATAAATTTACCAAATATAAAGATAAAGGAAAAGTAGAGGAAAAAAGGAAAAAATAAGAAAAGAAAAAGTATAGTCAAAACTTCATGATGAGTAAGAGATACAATATCTTCCCTTGTAGTTAGTAGCATGTAGTGGAGAAAGTGGTGAGTTAAGAAGGAGGCACAAACTTCTTCACATGCTCATTGGTTATAAAAGTGAAGTGGGAGCACATTCAAAACAAGGAGAGAAAGAGGCAAGAGCTCCTAGTAGTCGGATCTAGTCATTTTGTCATTTTGGTTTTCCATTAGACTCCTTCGAGCTGCACGTCAGTTTGTACACAGCTCTGTTGCAGAGCTCATATCTCCGTGCATATGTAACCATTTTGTGCGTTTAAACATTCATTGGAAAGCTTATCCGTGTAGTTTCTTCATATCAAATATCTCGTTGAAAACTTATGTAGTTTGTGAGATATTAGTGAAAGAGTGAAGTGCAGTTTTTTAGTATACCTGTGTAGATAGGTAGTCTATTTTGGTCGGTTCAGTTTCCCAACCAAAACATATTCAAATTGCATGATTTTTGTCTTTTTGGAAAGCTCTTGGCATCTACTTTCACTGTCGCAAATATTTCATTCAGATCATTCATACTTTGTGAGATATCTGTCATAGAGTAAAGTCCAGTTTTATAGTGTACTTATGTGTGCAGGTGGTCTATCTTGGTGAGTTGAATTTCCTGATCAAAACTCATCCAAATTACTTGAGTTTTAGCTTGTTGGAAAGATATTTGTGTCTACTTTCTCTATACCAAATATCTTGCTCAAAGGAGAGCTATCAATCCGAGAGTGAAGCTCAATTCTTCAGCATACCTGTGTGGAGAGGTAGTTCATCTTTGACAGTTGTGTTTCCTAATTAAAACTTGTCCAAATTAAGTCATTTACATCTTGTTAGAAAGCCCTCTTTGTCTACTTTGATTGCCTAAAGTCTCAAGTCTATTTGAGTTTTGTGTTGAGAGCAGCAAGCTATCTAAGGTGCAGATGTTTGTCCAAGTGTTGGACATACAAGGGTTCACTACACACTTCCGTTGCGCATAGGAGAACTCATTCTCCACATCTCCTCCTCTACGTCATTAGAGGTGTCAGTATAGATAGAGTGATGACTTGCCTGGGTTGCACTTCCCACTGATGAAAGGTCACTCCTCCAACTACTTGGCGCACACCCTCATCTCAAGTTCATCCACCCTTCTAGGCCTATGTTGGTTTCCCACTTTCCCACAATTGGCTTTTCAATTACCTCTAATCTTTCCCTCAAATGGCTTGATAGGCTTTGTACAATACCACTTTAGGCGATACCACTTAGGCAATACGATATTGGCTTTAGCACGATACCATACCATACTAAATTAGTGGATGATACGATACTCGAATAATAGATGATGCGATACTAGATTTTCAGGATATGATATAACAACTTTGCACGATACATACTTGTCCACTACACGATATGATACTAACAAGTCACATGATATGATACTGATACGAGATGGGTCGGACTCTAGGATACCAAATTTCCTGCGATATGATACTAGTGCAAGTGAGGATACGATACCAAAGAGGTTGGGTGATACCATACCATTTTTCGCACTATACGATACCAACAGTGTGTGCGATACGATAGCGCTCGATTGAAGATATGATACCGTGACTGGGACGATACGATAGTGAGTGGACCGCGATATGATACCACCAGTGGATTGTGATACCAACATGACGATACAATACCAGAATGGTATGGTGATACCTCAAAAGGTATGAAGCGATACGATATCACACGAGTATCGCGATACTAGGGAATTTTGTGTTGGAGCAAGTCTATGACAAGCCTAAGTATTGGCTTGAGTCTCACAAAGTCTTAGAAGAAGCTTTAAAAAGAAGACTATGTAAAGTTCACTTGTGAACTACCTCTTGTAACTTTTGAAGAGTTTACTTAATGTAAAAGTAAGAGAATCTTAAGTGGTTGAGTCCACATGATCAAGAATGGAAAGAGGAGCCACGAATTCGTGATTTGTGGTAGGTAGAGAATCAAATCAATCATTGATTGATTGGAGAGTGATTGAGGGAAGTTAGCCTCCCAAACTCAACTATAAATAGATGGCAGTTTTAGTCGTGGTTAGTGAGACCTATGTGAAGACCTCCAAGAGCTGAGCTTTATGCCATATCAAGGTGTGATTACAAGGCACACATATGTATCAGTAAGTCATTGTATTGTACAAGCAATATACTTTCATTTTCATGATTATTTGAGTTCATCTTTCCATGTTCTTGTGAAGTGTACTACTCACTGCCATTACTCTCAGTTTTCTCAGTCAGCTTGCAGAGATGTTTTCTCTGAGCTTGGTGCATCATTTTCAGTGATTTAACTTGGTAAAGTTAGCTCTATAAGTCTACTATATGCTCACAAATGTTCATGTCATTTGGATGTTGCAATCTTCAGTTATGTTTATTTAAAGTCAACAGGGTCTGTTCATCTTCACTTCTCTGTCAGGTACCCGATTTTTTCACTCATCTTGTCAGAGCCATTTCTCAGTGGTTACTTATCCAAATTCAGTGATTTAAATCTTGTTGGATTCAGCTTACTGTCTAGTATAACCATACAAATTTTCATAATCATTGGAGGTATACATTTTGAGTTATGTTGATTTTTCTGCTCATTGGTCTATTTCTGTAGCAGCCCGTGAAAATCGGGATGATGTCATCACTTGTTAAAACTCATTCTCAGTGTGTGGTTCATTATTTTTGATGAGATCACTCTTGAAAGTTAGCTCTTTAAGTTGCCTAGACTTCCCCAAGAGGAATTGAGCAAATTGCTGTTGTGCTCAGAGAATTATGTAAAACACTGGACAGGTGTATGAACCAAGAATAGCAAGTTTTCACCTCTGAGCTAACTCCAACTTGTCTGTTTTGATCTATCTTTTTGAGAGTGATCTTCCAAGGTACATAGGGTGTCTAATACATCCATTGGCAAGCTAAAAGGGCCCACCATATACTCCTGGAGTTCATTTGGCTGGTGTAGATCAAGGATTTTGCAACACCTCTTCATCTTCAAGCACATACCTATCCATCTCTTCACAGTGGTATCAGAGCAAGGTTGGACAACATGGCAGATGGATTTCCTTCATCAATTGACAAATTGGACAGAGGTAACTACTCAGCTTGGTCATTAAGAATGGAAGCTTATCTCCAAGGTAGAAGTTTATATGGTTATGTGGCTGGAGATGAAGTTATGCCAAGTTTCAGGAACAAAAGTCAACCAACACAAGAAGAGCAAGAAAGATTGAGCACATGGTGCTCCAAGGATGCACTTGCAAGGTCTTATCTCCTCAACTCTATCTCAGATTTTTTGTTGCCTCACATTAGAAGTTGTAAGACATCTCAGGAAGTGTGGGATGCACTTGAAGCTTTCTTTTCTTCAAGTACCAAAGCTAGGAAGCATCAACTATGGCTGGAGTTCACAACTCTCAAGAAGGCTCCCAAACAAAATGTGACTGATTTTGTCACAAAGCTCAAGGACATAGCGGATCAGTTGGGAAGCATTGGAGAGGTAATAGATGAAGAGCAAATTGTAAGGCAGGTCATCAATGGCTTGAAGGCAGATGACAAGTGGGAAGCATTCACCACAGCTATGGATTTGTACATGGACATGCATGTACCTGATTTCAACACACTCATTGGACAACTACTTACTCAAGAGGCAAAGCTTATCAAAAATGGAGAAAGCTCTAAAGGTAATCAATCTTCAGCTTTATACACTGATAAAAGCAAGTCAAAAGATAACAAAGGAAAGGCAAAGAAAGTGGATGATGAAGCAGGTACATATCAAGCTAACTATGCAGTTAGAGGAAGACATGACAGAGGTAGAGGAAGAGGAGGTAGACAAGGCAGGGGGAGATCCCAAGACTCCAACTCATGTTCTATTTGTGGATTAACTAATCATACAACTGAAAATTGCTTTAGGAATTCCAGGAATCAAAGAGGCAGAGGATACAATAGAGGAAGTTATGGCTACTCAAGAGGAAGGTTCAACAACTACCATGGCAACTACAACAACTACAATCATTCAAACTATCAAGGAGGCTACAAGGGAAGGAGAGACTACAATAACTACACAGAAGACTCAAAAAAAGAGGATTCATTATTGATCATGAACATGGCTATGCCACAAGGTAAATCTGATGAGCATGTTTTCTACATAGATTCAGGTTGTTCAAATCATGTGGCAGGAAATGTGGCACTCCTATCAGATTTAGAAGATCCAAGGAATAAGCATGAGGTACAAACAGGAGATGATACAAAACATCCTGTGGAGAAAATAGGCAATGTCAAAGCACCTGATGGAAACATCAACCTACTCAGTAAGGTAGTCTATGTCCCTACCATTACAAAGAATTTGATAAGTGTTGGGCAGATAGTAGAGAAAGGGTTGCAAGTCAGGTTCACAAAGGCAGGAGCATTTGTTGAAGATCCAAGTCAAGGATTCAGAAGAATTGCAAAAGGAGAAAAGACAGGTAGATTGTTCACATTTGAATTACAGGACACTAGAAACATTGCTCTCTTTAATTATGGTAGTCAGACACTCATAGAATTGGAAGTATGGCACAAAAGATTAGCACATATTGGTGAAAGGTCATTAAAGCAAATCTGCAGGGACCAAAGTGTACTCGGACTTCCTAATTTGTCAAAACAACATATGATTTATAAGTGTAGTGCATGTCAATTTGGAAAGTCTCACAGGTTACCATTCATGAAGAAAGGTTATATGCATGGAGATCTCTTGGAGTTGGTTCATACAGATGTATGGGGACCTAGCAAGGAAGCTTCAATATCTGGATCAAGGTATTATGTTTCCTTTATTGATGATTGCAGTAGATGGACTATCCTATTCTTTATGAAACACAAAGATGAAGTTTTTTCATGTTTCAAAAGATATTTGGCTCTTGTGGAGAATCAAACAGGTAAATCACTAAAAAGGCTAAGGTCAGATGGAGGGGGAGAATACTTCTCCCATGAGTTTGATTCTTTTCTTCAAGAAAGAGGAATCAAAAGAGAGGTAACTACAAGGTACACTCCTGAGCAAAATGGAGTGGCAGAAAGGAGGAATAGGACAATTGTTGAAGCTGCAAGGTCTATGTTAAATGAAAAGCATTTACCTAATTACTTATGGGCTGAGGCTGTTTCTACAGCCACTTACTTGATTAACAGGTTGCCTTCAAAATCCCTTGATGGGATGACTCCATATGAGGCTTGGAATGGAAGAAGACCAAGCTTAGATCATTGTAAAATTTTTGGATGTATTGCTTTTGCTCATGTTCCTTCACAGGTTAGAGGCAAGATGGATCCAAAGGCAGAAAGGTGTGTATTTATTGGATATGACAACAATCAAAAGGGCTACAGGTTATACAACCCTACCAACAAAGGATTCTTGGTAAGCAGAGATGTAGTTTTTGATGAGAACAATTCATGGTATGAAGATTCATGCAGGAAAATCAATTTACCATATGATCTTGAAGAAGATTTTCCAAAGCTTGGTAGAGAACAATCAAAGATTGAAGAACAAGACACCTCAGAGGATGATGAAGAATCTCACATGGAAAAGATCAAAGCATGGAAGTCTAAAGGTAAAGCAAAATTGCAGGAACTTGGACATGAGGCAGAATCATCACATCATGGCCTAAGAAGATCTATGAGGGAAAAGAAAAAACCAGAAAGGTATGGGTTTGACACCTCATTAGTAACTGAACATTCTATCTACATAGCACAAGACATAAACCAAGAGGAGCCATCATCATTTGAAGAGGCCAAAGCAAAAACAGAATGGAAGCATGCAATGAAGGAAGAGATCGAAGCACTTGAGGAAAACAACACTTGGGATTTGGTGCCCAAGACTTCATCCATGAAGGTAATACGCTCAAGATGGGTCTATAAACTCAAGAAGAATTCTGATCGTTCAATTAACAGGTATAAGGCAAGGCTTGTAGCAAAAGGCTTTGCACAAACTCAGGGAATTGATTATGAGGAGACTTTCTCTCCCGTGGCAAAGATGCCTACTATTAGGGTTTTGCTTAGTATTGCCTCTTCCAAGAATTGGAAGATACTTCAACTAGATGTAAAGAATGCATTTTTGAATGGTTGGATAACAGAAGAGGTATATATGGCACAACTACCTAGTTTTGAGAATCAAGTTTATCCTGATTATGTGTGTAAACTTAACAAAGCATTGTATGGTCTCAAGCAAGCTCCAAGAGCTTGGAATTTCAGGCTTGTTTCATTCTTGCACGACAAAGGCTTTCAACCAAGCAAGGCAGATCCTTCACTCTTTATTAAAAAGAGTAATTCCGAGGTCATCTACCTATGTGTATATGTAGATGATATTATATTGACAGGAAATGATGCAGATGGTATGAAGAAGATCAAAGATCAGATGAGAGAAGAGTTCAAGATAAGTGATTTGGGTTCACTTACCTACTTCCTAGGTTTGGAAGTTGTCTACAAAGATCATGGTTTGTTTCTCACTCAAAGAAAGTACATTAAGGACATGTTGGAAAAGTTCAAGATGCAAGATTGTAAGATTGCAGGTACTCCAATGGAGGTCAATCACAAATTGAGCTCACATGAAGGTGAACTCATAGAGGACATCACATCATATCAAAGTCTAGTGGGTAGTCTCAACTATGCCACATTGACAAGAGTAGATATATGTTACAGTGTGAGTGTGCTAAGCCAATTTATGCACACACCAAGGAAACCACATATGGATGCTGCCAAAAGGATTCTCAAGTATCTCAAAGGAACCATAAATGAAGGACTTTATTATCCTTATGTATCTGATTTAGGTTTGAAGCTATTTTCTGATGCAGATTGGGCTGGCTCCAAGGAAGATAGAAGGAGCACTTCAGGTTATCTTACCTTTGCAGGTTCAAAGCTTATTTCATGGTCATCCAAGAAGCAACCCACAGTTGCTCTCTCTTCTACTGAAGCTGAATATAGAGGTCTTGCCATAGCTACAGAAGAAGCTATGTGGATGAAGACATTATTCAAAGATCTTGGATTGGAGTTTGGAACTCCAACTATTTTTGGTGACAATATGAGTTCTATTCATTTGGCTGCTAATCCTATTTTTCATGCAAGGACTAAACATATTGAAGTTCATTATCACTATGTACGAGAGAAGGTTCTAAGAAAAGAGATTCAAATATCATATGTGTCCACTCATCAACAATGTGCAGATATTCTAACCAAAGCATTGGATGGTACAAAGCTTTGCAAATTCAAGGCTATGATTGGTTTGCAGGTAATCTTGGAAGATTGAAGACCTCAAGCATACTTGGCTTGAGGGGGAGCTGTTGGAGCAAGTCTATGACAAGCCTAAGTATTGGCTTGAGTCTCACAAAGTCTTAGAAGAAGCTTTAAAAAGAAGACTATGTAAAGTTCACTTGTGAACTACCTCTTGTAACTTTTGAAGAGTTTACTTAATGTAAAAGTAAGAGAATCTTAAGTGGTTGAGTCCACATGATCAAGAATGGAAAGAGGAGCCACAAATTCGTGATTTGTGGTAGGTAGAGAATCAAATCAATCATTGATTGATTGGAGAGTGATTGAGGGAAGTTAGCCTCCCAAACTCAACTATAAATAGATGGCAGTTTTAGTCGTGGTTAGTGAGACCTATGTGAAGACCTCCAAGAGCTGAGTTTTATGCCATATCAAGGTGTGATTACAAGGCACACATATGTATCAGTAAGTCATTGTATTGTACAAGCAATATACTTTCATTTTCATGATTATTTGAGTTCATCTTTCCATGTTCTTGTGAAGTGTACTACTCACTGCCATTACTCTCAGTTTTCTCAGTCAGCTTGCAGAGATGTTTTCTCTGAGCTTGGTGCATCATTTTCAGTGATTTAACTTGGTAACGTTAGCTCTATAAGTCTAATATTTGCTCACAAATTTTCATGTCATTTGGATGTTGCAATCTTCAGTTATGTTTATTTAAAGTCAACAGGGTCTGTTCATCTTCACTTCTCTGTCAGGTACCCGATTTTTTCACTCATCTTGTCAGAGCCATTTCGTAGTGGTTACTTATCCAAATTCAGTGATTTAAAGCTTATTGGATTCAACTTACTGTCTAGTATAACCATACAAATGTGCATAATCATTGGATTTCTACATTTTGAGTTATGTTGATTTTTCTGCTCACTGGTCTATTTCTGTAGCAGCCCGTGAAAATCGGGATGATGTCATCACTTGTTAAAACTCATTCTCAGTGTGTGGTTCATTATTTTTGATGAGATTACTCTTGAAAGTTATCTCTTTAAGTTGCCTAGACTTCCCCAAGAGGAATTGAGCTAATTGCTGCTGTGCTCAGAGAATTATGTAAAACACTGGACAGGTGTATGAACCAAGAATAGCAAGTTTTCACCTCTGAGCTAACTCCAACTTGTCTGTTTTGATCTATCTTTTTGAGAGTGATCTTCCAAGGTACATAGGGTGTCTAATACATCCATTGGCAAGCTAAAAGGGCCCACCATATACTCCTGGAGTTCATTTGGCTGGTGTAGATCAAGGATTTTGCAACACCTCTTCATCTTCAAGCACATACCTATCCATCTCTTCACATTTTGGTATCGTGATACCAAAACTCAAACGACTGTGATACTTCAGCCAAAATCGCTCTAAACTCAAAATTTTTTATGCTCTCTCTCTCTCAAAAACTCTCCAAAAACTCTTTGCTCTACCCGCCGTTACCGAAAACGATTCAAATCACGTGTGGTGGTGTTTTTGAATTGATTTTGATATCAAGAAATTGTGTGGCTTACCCTCAAGTATGCCTAAACCCAATTTTATGCCTCCAAATCCTCTCTTTAGCTCACTTTGCACAATACCAAGCTAGTGATACCGATCACTGTTTGCACACGATACTAGTTCCTGCACTAGTATCAAATGAGCTATTTTTTTTGTTTTTATAGTTTTGTGATGCCTGAGACCTACTCTACACTAATTTTGACACAGTTTTGGGGATTTTTCTTGGTTTTTCCAACTTCCTCCTACTCCACTCCTATCTCTAACCTAACCCTAACTCTTCCCTCTCTTACTCACTCCTAATCCTAAACCTAAAAACTCATTACACACCTCAAGGATGTGAAGTAAGAAGTGTTGAAGTGCCTGACTACTTGCCATTGAACGCATTCACCTCTACAAGTATGATTCCTTCACTCCAAAGCTATAACCATCACGAAGGAACCTTGGTTAAGTTTGTTCCTTGGCAATGATGCCAAAAATGTGTGTACCTAAGTCGTGAAGTCTTAGGGACTTGTGTTGACAAGACTAAATCTCAATCACCCCACAAGTGCATATAGTGATGGATCAATACACATTTAATTATCAATTCGAAGAACCACATGAACCAAGTGTATGAGGACGTGTGCGCACATGATGGAAAGTGAAGTGGTTAAGCTACAATGCATGTGAAAAGACTAACTGTAGAGGAGGTACTGGGGTATCCGCTTTTATCTAAGTAGAGAATGAAGATTCAACTCGTCCAGTACATCACCTACTCAAGGGGGGTTCTCTTTTAGGGAAATGTACCCTTTAACATTTCTGTGAGCAGGTATTTGACAGAGATCGCACAGAGTGGAGCTACTCCAAAAAATGTAGACAACCAATGACTAAGAAGACCATATACTCTTGATTCGAACCAGAGGATTACAATGTTGGGCAGAGTGGTGCTCAAAATGATAAGCCACCTTAAAAGCAAATAGCTTCAATACAACAGATCCTTCTCATCCGCATAAAGGACAATGATATGCAAACAACTCAGACCAATACAAATGATAAGGTTTACTCTAGAGATAGAACCCAATCAATAACCCTATTTCACCGAAAAGAAGAAAAATCCAAGCTATTCTCTTACGCAATGGTGCTCATAGTCCTCCCTGGGAAGCCCACGCTCTGTATCCACTCACAGAGTGACTCCCACAGTAGACTTGAAACCACCAAGAGCAAGAGAAGACTTCTGCAAGAATACCCGCGTCCATGTAACTCTCAAAATGTCCCCAAAAGTGTGCATACAGTATACTCCCAGTGTCAAATGTGTAGTCCCAAATGAGCACAAATCCCTTGATTTTATAGGCCCCAATAGGCCAAGAGCCTTTGCCGAATCTTCACGTCCATTGATCCCGCGCCGGTGGATGCCCAAAATTGGAGGGGTAGGTCAATTATTCCCTTGATTTGAATTGGGTCCACAAAAGTAGGGAGTACTCGTGAATGGTTGGCGGCCACATCTGATTATTTACTTTTACTTTTAACAATTCACGTTTCACCTCCTTTCTTGTAATTAGAAGCCCGAGCATCTTTGCTACTGATATTGTCTACCTTCACCAATATAGTTTTTGGAATTGAACCGTTTGGCACATGTGCATCCTGGTAAGGGGTATTCTTCATCCTTTCCACTTGTCGGAAGAAAGTGTAAGGCTCCAGGAAAGCTCCTACCTGCAACACCTTTTGCCCAAAAGGCTCTCTCCATATTTGGAAGCGCAAAATGAACCTTGGCTCCTTCTGGATTTATACCCGTAATCTTATTGCAAGCCATAATAATGTCTGCTAACGTCCTGTATGCCCAACAAGGTAGGCTTAACCTCTCTGAACTCCTTTGCTTTGGTATTCGAGTACAGCCGTTTCCATTCATCCATAATCATGGGGCTCGGTTTTAAAAATTATGTGAGTGTGGAAGCGTGTGTGAGTGTGAGTGCGTGTATGTGTATGTGAGTGTGCAGGTGTGTGTGGGTGTGTGAATGTGTGTGTGTGTAAGGATACATGTGTGATTGTGTGGGTATGAGTGTGTAATTATGCGTGTTAGTGTGTGCGTGTGAATGTATGTGTGTGTGCAGATGTGTAATCGTGTGTGTATGTATGTGAGTGGGAGTGAGCGGGGCCTATGGGGGCGGGGGATTATGCGGAGGGGGGCGGGGGCTATGGCGGAGGGGAGGGGCGGAGACTATGGCGGAGGGGGGCGGGGGATATGGCGGAGGGGGGGGGGCGGGGACTATGGCGGAGGGGGGCGGGGGATTATGCGGAGGGGGGCGGGGGCTATGGCGGAGGGGAGGGGCGGGGACTATGGCGGAGGGGGGCGGGGGATATGGCGGAGGGGGGGGGGGCGGGGACTATGGCGGAGGGGGGGGGGGCGGGGACTATGGCGGAGGGGGGCGGGGACTATGGCGGAGGGGGGCGGGGGATTATGCGGAGGGGGGCGGGGGCTATGGCGGAGGGGAGGGGCGGGGACCATGGCGGAGGGGGGTGGGGGATATGGCGGAGGGGGGCGGGGGATATGGCGGAGGGGGCTGCGGGTCACGCGGAGGAGGGGGGCTGCGGGTCGAGGAGCAAGGAGGGCGGATGGCACAGAGAGAGAGAGAGAGAGAGAGAGAGAGAGAGAGAGAGAGAGAGAGAGAGAGAGAGAGACAGAGAGAGAGAGAGAGAGAGAGAGAGAGAGAGAGAGAGAGACTGCGCGGAGGGGGGCTGCGGGTCACGCGGAGGAGGGGGGCTGCGGGTCGCGGAGAGAGAGGAGGGCGGATGGCGGGGAGAGAGAGAGAGAGAGAGAGAGAGAGAGAGAGAGAGAGAGAGAGAGAGAGAGAGAGAGAGAGAGAGAGAGAGAGAGAGAGAGAGAGAGAGAGAGAGAGAGAGAGAGAGAGAGAGAGAGAGAGAGAGAGAAAGAGAGAGAGAGAGAGAGAGAGAGAGAGAGAGAAGGGAAAGGTGAAGGGGAGGGAGGGAACGTGGCAGAGAGAGTGAAAGAGAGAGAGAGAGAAAAAGAAAAAAAAAAAAAAAAAAAGGAAAAACAAAAGGGGAAAAGGGTTTTACGCAGGAAGAGAAAGGGAGAGAGGGCGGAGTGAGGAGGGGTGCGGAGTGCGGAGAGAGGAGCGCGGAGTGAGGAGGGGTGCGGAGATAGAGAGTGAAGAGAGAGAGAGAGAGCCACGTTCCATCTCGTGAGATCTCTAATCACAAAGGCTTGACAGGAGGCAACCTATATCTGAGCTTGATCTATCGAATCGGCTTTTACCCAAGAGTTATCCGAAACCTATTGTCAGCCATCGTAAGCCTTTAGCACATGAGGTCTTGAATGACAATTTGGTGTCTATGACATCGGGAAGTGAAGATTATTCATTTAAGCATATGAGGAGGAACCAATATGAGGAAAGTCTGTTTCGCTGTGAAGATGATCGGTTCGAGCTGGATATGTTGTTGGAATCCACTGCTGTCATTGCATAGTGCACGGAGGATCCCTTGGAAAAGCTTCAAGAAGCAAATGCAAAACAAGATGGTCAGGTTCATCTTGATGATTACTTATCGGCCATCAACATCCGATGTATTGAACGTATATACGGTGATTATGCTTGAAAGAAGCATTCCAGCAAATATTAAGTTCACAGGAAACCAAATGAATACAAGCTTCCATGTCCATGATTCTGTGTGATGTACCCACATGCCTTCAAAGTATATATATATGATTGCAACATCCACTAGATTCTGATAAAATATGAAAGATATCTCAGCCTCCAAGTTAAATCCTGAGAGGACCAACTTATTCAAAAGTACCATGCCATATGAGTAAAGGCAACATGCAGCTTCAGAGAGGACCTCTTGTCTGTTCCTCACATAACTTCACTTTACCTCTACTTCTCCTTACTTAATCTGGGAGAGACTTCTATCTTGCTCTTCTGCATGCCTAGTCATAGAGAGAAGGAGGTGTACTACAGACCCTCACATCAAGCTTTTGCACCGTCCCGGTGCAATAACTCCTTTATTTACTTATTTCTTCAAGATGAACTGCAGAAAATGAAAGACTACGGTATGTACAGTGAGTAAATTTCATCTGCTTGCATCAATTCAAATAGCTTTTCACCCTGGAAATGTTGACCAACGGCATCCGGTTCCTTTGCAGATCTTCCAAATGTACTGCTCCATGTGGTAATACTTTGATGACCTTATATGGTCCTACCCATTTAGGCGCCAATTTAGTTGAAATTGATGGAACCTGATGCACTAAGACCATAGACCCTTCCTGAACTTCGTTGGATCTCAGATACCTGTCATGTAGCCTCTTGCGCCCTTCTTGCATTATCTGAAGCTTCTGCATTGCCCCTTTTCTGCACTCCTCTAATGCCACCAACCTCTGAATGGGGGGTTCAATTTCCATGGTTCTGATCCCGATTTCCTTTCTGATGATGAACTCAAAGGGTGCCAATGCCTCTTTTCCATAAACCAATCGAAATGGGGTCTCGCCTGTGGTCCCTCTCTTCGTGGTTCTGAAAGCCAAAATTGCTCTGATCAGTGCTTGCGGCCAAGAGCTCTGATGATCGAAAGATAGCTTGCGAAGTAGCCCAATCAAAATCTTGTTGGAACTCTCAGCTTGACCATTTGCCCTCGGGTAGTAGGCACAAGATTTCTTATGGAAAATTTTGTACCTGTCAAATATAAATTGGAGCAATTGGTTTACAAAATGTGTGCCCCTGTCACTGGTGATTTCCAGTGGGCACCCAAACCTTGAAAAAATTTGTTTATACATAAATTTGGCTACTGTCAAAGCCGTGCAGTCCACAGTGGCTTTGGCCTCTATCCATTTGGTGGCATAGCACGTGGCCATCAGGATATACCTTTTACCTCCAGGTTGACCAGTCGGGCTAATTGGTCCTATGAAGTCCAAACCCCATCGCTCAAATGGAAGCCATCCCGTAGATATGACCAACGGTTGGAAATTCAACCTGGTCGGCGTGGGAGCGCACCTCTGGCATATGTGACATTCCTTAGCAAACCTGATCGCGTCCTTGAAGATGTGAGGCCACCATAAACCTTTGTGGATGAGTTTATGAGCCAATTCTTCCCCCCTTAGGTGCCCTTCACTGTGTGCAGCCTCTAGCAGAAAGTTTACCTCTTCTGGATAGACACATCTTCTCAATATGCCATCCTGACCGTATCTATATAGACTTCCATTAATAAGAGAATATGCTTTAGTTTTTAATAGCAATCTTCTTTTTTCTATGGGTGTCAGATGTTCTGAGACCTTTCCAGAAGCGAGAACATCAAGAATTTCATCATACCAACCTGTTCGAACTGCTACTAAAAAGAGATGGCTATCCACCAGTTCGTCCTTGATACCCTTCACTTTTTCACTCCTTGCTGTCCTGGACACTTGATCTGCCATGTGATGCTCTTTTCCTGGCTTAATGTGAATGTCAAAATTAAATTCTTGAAATAAGAGTAACCACCTCCAAATTCTTCCGGCTACTCTAGGTTTGTTTATCAAATACCTCAATGGTTGATGATCAGAGATTACAATGAAATGCACACCTAGCAGATAATGTCTGAACTTCTGGAGAGCAAACACAATAGCCAAACCTTCTCTTTCCGTTGTACTGTAGTTCCTCTCCGCTTGATTGAGTAATCTGCTGGCATACGAAATTGGTCTATCGATCTTGTGTGCTGACGGCTGAGCTAGAACTGCACCAACAGCATGGAGACTTGCATCTGTGTGCACGTGAAATTCCAACGACCAATTAGGAACACATAAAAGAGGAGCAGTACACAACCTCATCTTTAGTTCACAGAATGCCTTGTCAGCTTCTGCATCCCATGTGAAAGGGACCTTTTTGCTGGTAAGCCTTGACAAGGGTTTGGCAATCTCTGAATACATTCGAATGAACCTTCTGTGATACCCTGCATGGCCCAAGAAACTCTGCACTTCTTTTGGACTTTGTGGAATTGGCATGGAAAGAATAGCCGTCACCTTCGCAGGGTCAACAGTTATTCCTTCAGCAGATACTATATGGCCCAGAAGAGTGCCCTTGGTGACCAGAAAGTGGCATTTATCAGGATTCAATTTCAACCCGGTCTTCAGACATTGCTCAAAGATTTCCTTTAGATTTTCCAGATGGTTATGGAAATCTTGGACTATTGCTCTCCCATCTGTCCCTGAGAACACTGAAAAATCATCCATAAAAATGCGTAGGAATGCAGTTAACCATTTTCCCAATATCATATACATAGTTCTATTAAAGGAAGCAGGAGCATTTTTCAAGCCAAAAGCCATTCGTGTATACACATATGTGCCCCATGGAGTAACAAAAGCCGTCTTATCTCTATCTTCAGGATGAATGGCTATCTGATTGTAGCCGCTGAACCCATCAAGAAAGCTATACAGGGTGTGTCCAGCCACTTCTTCAAGCACCTGCTCTGTGAATGGTTGAGGAAAACCATCTTGAATAGTTACCTTATTCAAAGCACGAAAATCGACACATACTCTTATTTTGCCATTTTTCTTTGGTACAATGACCATGGAGGAAAGCCACCGTGAGTGTTCCACAGGTACAATAATACTTGCCTCTTCCAATTTGTCTATTTCTAGCTTCACTGCCTCTGCATACTTTGGATTAAGCCGGTAAGGCCTACTTCTGGCAGGTGAAGCTCCTTCCACTAAGGGTATTCGATGTAATCCCAGCTCCTCAGGTATCCCTGTTAGGTCCTTGTAGGACCAAGCAAAGACATTTTTATAGGCAAAAAGGAGGGAGGTTACCTTCTGTAGTAGAGAGGGATAATTCCATAGCCAAGCAGCCAAGTGAACTATTTGGGGATTTTCTTCATCTCCCAGATTAACTTCCTGAACTGACTTTTCAGAGTTGGACTCACTTGACAACTCATCCCCATTGTATGCAGGAGCAGAGCTCAATTTATGATCCACGATCTCTTCTTTGATCCATCCTGCTGGTATATTTGTGAATGGAAGTTCTTTTAGGTCACCCTTAGCTTCCTCAGATGCAGACACATCTTTGTCACCTTCTAGACCTGCAAGCATAAAATCATCCGATTCCTCATTTTTACATGCCTTCCCCTTACATACCATCGTAGTGGTGCCAAGTGTCAAATTTTCCTCTTCCTGGCTTCCTTGTGCTGTTTCCATCAAACCCTCATCTACTTCACATATCTCTACTGTGCAGCATTCTGCACTTCCCATCATCCACTTAAATAGGGTATCATCTTCTAGAGGTAGAGAAGGCATTACCTCAGTATCCATTGTGTATCCAGTAGCCTTGTTGATGTCTGCTCCTTCTTCCATATGTATCTTTTCGACTATGCCCACTGGTGCAACGCGTCGTTGATCTGCCAAGGTGACTGTGAAGGGTGCTGCCTTTGTGGGATTCAGCCTTAGTTTCCTCATAGTGAAATCAGGCATCAAATTGATGTCGGAACCTCCATCTATAATAACACCCGTGAGAACTTCTTCCTTGATGAAAACAGATAATCTCGAGCTCTGATAATCAGCTAGGGGTGCAGGAGGAAAGTCCACCATAAAACCATCTATGCTAGGAGGTGGGCACAAGCATGCAGAATGTATAATCTTCAACAGATCGCTTCTTACTTTAGAATCCATCTTTATGAGTTGGTACAGACTAATCTTATGATGAATACCTTTCAAGATTTCCTCAATGTTCACTTCTTGCTTGTCTTCCCGAGTACTTGTTGGTTGATCTTTTAGCAAAGTAGTCACCCTCTCATAAGCCTCTTCCATGTCTTCTTGATCCTTCCATTGCACCCTCTTTTCTGCATCTCTATCTTTGAGCCCTTGTTGTTCCTCCTTATGAGCTACTGCCGCTTGCCTGGCTCTAGTCATCATTGGCATGGACGAAGATGAAACAGCATAAGATTGAGCGGTCATACCTTCTTCTTTTGGGGAGACTGAAATCATGTGGATTGGAGCAGGACGTCCTCTTGGGCAATCTTTGGTATAATGATCCTTGGCCTCTAGACAATGTTGACAAGGGGGTGCATCTTCTGGAAGAGAACACCTATTCTGCATGTGGCCATACTCACCACAACGGTAGCACATCAAAGGTCTATTATACCTAGGCCTTGCAGGCCGATTCTCTTCTCTATTAGCTGTATTTGAAGTACTAGCATAATATGAATCCAAATTTTGAGGGTTACCTCTCTGCTGTGTACCCTTGAGATAGTAGCAATCTCTAGCTTCATGCCCATCTTTCCCACAAAATTGACAGCTTACCTTGTTGGGACAATTAGCATTGGAATGTCCATTGTTGTTACAGATTGTACACCAATTTTGCCTCCTTATGTCCTGAGTAGTCCTCAAATCTTCTAACTCACGGCGAAGTTGGGCTACCTCATCATCAGTGCGTCGCAAGGGTGGCAAGACCTTCTCTTCTTGTTGATTTTGTTGCATCTTCAATGCTTCCAATTCCCTCCTCAGTTGCTCAATAGGATCCAGATCTGTAGCATACCTTGGTTGTGTATCCCCTTCAAAGTGTTGCCTTGCCTCTTCAATGCGTGATGCAGCTGCAACAAAATCATTGAGGGTAGCATCTAGTCTAAGAGACTCACGAAGCTTCTGTTGAGATGACCTGGGCAGAGCCTTCTCAATCCACTTTTTAACCAAGAAATCACCTGGAGCATGTGGTAGACGTGCAACAAGTGCTTTTGTTCTAGTGTGAAGTTCATGAAAAGATTCACCTGGTCTTAGCTTCAAATTCTCTAGCTGATCTAGAGCTCTTTCCGAAGAATCACTCGGTCTGAATGTTTGTGAGAAAGCCGCCTTCAAAGCCTCCCATGTAGTGAAATGGCCATCTACATACTGACTGTACCATTTATCTGCAAGACCCTCCAATGTGGATGGAAAAAGTGCTAGCATTGCATCTTCTCTATTCTGCAGACCTCGCCCACGGCATAAAGAGATGAATCTTCTCACATGATCGTCAGCATCCTCATATGCATGTCCCTTGAAGGTAGGGAATTTGATGTTGAGCCTGGAGAGCAAATGAGAAAGATCCTCCATTTGGACCGGTGTCTCTTCTGACGTATCTGAGGAGAAGTCTAGAGTTCTCCTATACCCTTCTTTTGACAATGGTGTCGCACCCAAATCAATAGATAGATTTAGGGAGGGCAGAGGGGACGTAGACTCACTAGTCGTGGTTATGGCTAACTTATTAAGACTCCTCCTAACACGAAGAGACTCTTTATCTGCGTGTGTATGCGTCATGTACTTATTCGCAAGCAAATACCTCTCACAGAAATGCAAAGGTCCCACCGGGCGTGCCAAACTGTAGAGGAGGTACTGGGGTATCCGCTTTTATCTAAGTAGAGAATGAAGATTCAACTCGTCCAGTACGTCACCTACTCAAGGGGGGTTCTCTTTTAGGGAAATGTACCCTTTAACATTTCTGTGAGCAGGTATTTGACAGAGATTGCACAGAGTGGAGCTACTCCAAAAAATGTAGACAACCAATGACTAAGAAGACCATATACTCTTGATTTGAACCAGAGGATTACAATGTTGGGCAGAGTGGTGCTCAAAATGATAAGCCACCTTAAAAGCAAATAGCTTCAATACAACAGATCCTTCTCATCCGCATAAAGGACAATGATATGCAAACAACTCAGACCAATACAAATGATAAGGTTTACTCTAGAGATAGAACCCAATCAATAACCCTATTTCACCGAAAAGAAGAAAAATCCAAGCTATTCTCTTACGCAATGGTGCTCATAGTCCTCCCTGGGAAGCCCACGCTCTGTATCCACTCACAGAGTGACTCCCACAGTAGACTTGAAACCACCAAGAGCAAGAGAAGACTTCTGCAAGAATACCCGCGTCCATGTAACTCTCAAAATGTCCCCAAAAGTGTGCATACAGTATACTCCCAGTGTCAAATGTGTAGTCCCAAATGAGCACAAATCCCTTGATTTTATAGGCCCCAATAGGCCAAGAGCCTTTGCCGAATCTTCACGTCCATTGATCCCGCGCCGGTGGATGCCCAAAATTGGAGGGGTGGGTCAATTATTCCCTTGATTTGAATTGGGTCCACAAAAGTAGGGAGTAGTCGTGAATGGTTGGCGGCCACATCTGATTATTTACTTTTACTTTTAACAATTCACGTTTCACCTCCTTTCTTGTAATTAGAAGCCCGAGCATCTTTGCTACTGATATTGTCTACCTTCACCAATATAGTTTTTGGAATTGAACCGTTTGGCACATGTGCATCCTGGTAAGGGGTATTCTTCATCCTTTCCACTTGTCGGAAGAAAGTGTAAGGCTCCAGGAAAGCTCCTACCTGCAACACCTTTTGCCCAAAAGGCTCTCTCCATATTTGGAAGCGCAAAATGAACCTTGGCTCCTTCTGGATTTATACCCGTAATCTTATTGCAAGCCATAATAATGTCTGCTAACGTCCTGTATGCCCAACAAGGTAGGCTTAACCTCTCTGAACTCCTTTGCTTTGGTATTCGAGTACAGCCGTTTCCATTCATCCATAATCATGGGGCTCGGTTTTAAAAATTATGTGAGTGTGGAAGCGTGTGTGAGTGTGAGTGCGTGTATGTGTATGTGAGTGTGCAGGTGTGTGTGGGTGTGTGAATGTGTGTGTGTGTAAGGATACATGTGTGATTGTGTGGGTATGAGTGTGTAATTATGCGTGTTAGTGTGTGCGTGTGAATGTATGTGTGTGTGCAGGTGTGTAATCGTGTGTGTATGTATGTGAGTGGGAGTGAGCGGGGCCTATGGGGGCGGGGGATTATGCGGAGGGGGGCGGGGGCTATGGCGGCGGGGAGGGGCGGGGACTATGGCGGAGGGGGGCGGGGGATATGGCGGAGGGGGGGGGCGGGGACTATGGCGGAGGGGGGCGGGGGATTATGCGGAGGGGGGCGGGGGCTATGGCGGAGGGGAGGGGCGGGGACTATGGCGGAGGGGGGCGGGGGATATGGCAGAGGGGGGGGGGCGGGGACTATGGCGGAGGGGGGGGGGGGCGGGGACTATGGCGGAGGGGGGCGGGGACTATGGCGGAGGGGGGCGGGGGATTATGCGGAGGGGGGCGGGGGCTATGGCGGAGGGGAGGGGCGGGGACCATGGCGGAGGGGGGCGGGGGATATGGCGGAGGGGGGCGGGGGATATGGCGGAGGGGGGCGGGGGATATGGCGGAGGGGGCTGCGGGTCACGCGGAGGAGGGGGGCTGCGGGTCGAGGAGCAAGGAGGGCGGATGGCAGAGAGAGAGAGAGAGAGAGAGAGAGAGAGAGAGAGAGAGAGAGAGAGAGAGAGAGAGAGAGAGAGAGAGAGAGAGAGAGAGAGAGAGAGAGAGACTGCGCGGAGGGGGGCTGCGGGTCACGCGGAGGAGGGGGGCTGCGGGTCGCGGAGAGAGAGGAGGGCGGATGGCGGGGAGAGAGAGAGAGAGAGAGAGAGAGAGAGAGAGAGAGAGAGAGAGAGAGAGAGAGAGAGAGAGAGAGAGAGAGAGAGAGAGAGAGAGAGAGAGAGAGAGAGAGAGAGAGAGAGAGAGAGTGAGAGAGAGAGAGAGAGAAGGGAAAGGTGAAGGGGAGGGAGGGAACGTGGCAGAGAGAGTGAAAGAGAGAGAGAGAGAAAAAGAAAAAAAAAAAAAAAAAGGAAAAACAAAAGGGGAAAAGGGTCACACGCAGGAAGAGAAAGGGAGAGAGGGCGGAGTGAGGAGGGGTGCAGAGTGCGGAGAGAGGAGCGCGGAGTGAGGAGGGGTGCGGAGATAGAGAGTGAAGAGAGAGAGAGAGAGCCACGTTCCATCTCGTGAGATCTCTAATCACAAAGGCTTGACAGGAGGCAACCTATATCTGAGCTTGATCTATCGAATCGGCTTTTACCCAAGAGTTATCCGAAACCTATTGTCAGCCATCGTAAGCCTTTAGCACATGAGGTCTTGAATGACAATTTGGTGTCTGTGACATCGGGAAGTGAAGATTATTCATTTAAGCATATGAGGAGGAACCAATATGAGGAAAGTCTGTTTCGCTGTGAAGATGATCGGTTCGAGCTGGATATGTTGTTGGAATCCACTACTGTCACTGCATAGTGCACGGAGGATCCCTTGGAAAAGCTTCAAGAAGCAAATTCAAAACAAGATGGTCAGGTTCATCTTGATGATTACTTATCGGCCATCAACATCCGATGTATTGAACGTATATACGGTGATTATGCTTGAAAGAAGCATTCCAGCAAATATTAAGTTCACAGGAAACCAAATGAATACAAGCTTCCATGTCCATGATTCTGTGTGATGTACCCACATGCCTTCAAAGTATATATATATGATTGCAACATCCACTAGATTCTGATAAAATATGAAAGATATCTCAGCCTCCAAGTTAAATCCTGAGAGGACCAACTTATTCAAAAGTACCATGCCATATGAGTAAAGGCAACATGCAGCTTCAGAGAGGACCTCTTGTCTGTTCCTCACATAACTTCACTTTACCTCTACTTCTCCTTACTTAATCTGGGAGAGACTTCTATCTTGCTCTTCTGCATGCCTAGTCATAGAGAGAAGGAGGTGTACTACACTAACCTACCTCTCCAATTCACTAAATCTCTGGAAAAGCCTATTGTGATACCACTTATAGTAGTAAGCACAAATTTGAACGTTTCTCCCAGCTTCGAACTTTGAATATGGCCAATAATGGGTTCATTTCAAAGCTCTCAATGAGAGGCATCTATTAGAGGTATCTTCACTCAAATTTGACAACTGATCTTCAAGTTATGGCCAAAAAAGTGACTAGTGACAAACACCTACACTCATTCCAAAACTCGTAATGGTTCATACACACACTACAATAGTTCAAAAGTGATGGGGAGGGATAGACAACAGCCCTACACACACGTTTCAAGCATTACACACATAGAAAATATCATGGAGAAGGAGAAAATAAGCAGGAAAGAAGCTAATTTGAATTTTCAGCTCTCCTTCTTCACAATGGCAAAAAGTCTTTACAAAGAGTCACAAAGTGACTTATATACATGTGCCCTAAAAATGGTCCTTTCACACAAGAGACATGCACTTTATTGACTAATCTCTAATTTCCTACCATTTTACAAGAATTATGTTACAAGGATTTTTGGCTTATGCATCTAGAGGACTCGCCTAGTCTATTTACACAGTTTCGAGGGAATTTTCTAGAATTTTGAAGAAGAACATTTGTGCCCATTAATTTGAAATTTTTTGGGCCCCCTCTTTTATGCCTCTTTTCTCTGCAACAATTATAAAACATCTTCAGGTTTTGAAGACATTGATGGAGAATCAAGTGGTTCAAAAAAGAGCCTTGATGAGGAACTTGGATTTCCCTCTATAAAGACTCCATAAGTAAGAAAGGCATATGTAGAGGATACAACAAGAAGTAGTCACCCCCAAAGAAGATGATCTATGTTGAAGTAGAGATAGAAATGTTTATAATTGTAATACGTTAGTTGCATAGTTAGTACTTCTCAAATGGATATTTTGTAAGTCTCCTAACTCCGATATGTATTGAATCACATTGTTCTCTATCGGATTCTATTATAAGTAGTTATAGTTAGATGTACCAAAAATTCATGTGATTTAGTCACGTGTACTGGATTATTATTGTTTATTCAAAGAGTATGTTGCTAGCTCTTGCAACAGGCTATGCACTAGAGATATTGAAGAGACAATGACAAAGAATGATTGAATGATGAAATTTCATCACCATCTATCAAGAATATATGGTGTTTTCCAATCCGGATTCATCAGTTTGAGTGTTCTTCTATTTTTTAACATGTTTGGTTTGTTCATTCTGTTCTACATCATTGTGTTTTTGCTCATTCTGATTACTGAAGTAGTATGCACAAAACCTTAGAGTAGTCATCTTTCTTTTGTGCTCTACTTGAATCTTGTATGTTTTGTTGAACCCCAACACAATTGGAGATCCTACTAATCTTGTTGGGTAAGAGGCAAGAGATGAATGTCACAATGAGTGCACAAAGTTGGTAGTGTATTATACAAGGGCTCAGGCTCGTGCTACTAAATTTGATTGGAATGATCTCGAACAATGGTGCGATAATCTAAAAGACCAAAGGACTCAAGAAAGTATTGAAGACCAAGAAGCTGAAGGTTCTATTACAACCAAAGCAAGGATGGTAGAAGGATATTTAGGAGTGTTGATCCTGAAAGAAAGGACTATAGGGATAAGAAGGCGACTCCAATTGGACCCACTTGCGGGGACTACCAAACAAAGATCTAGGAGATCTCCTAAGCCAACTGATATGGCACAACCACCCCCTAACCTAGAGTCAAGGTAGCTAAACTCAAAAGAGAATCCAAAGAAGATGTAGATTGTCATGTTGCTCAATTTGAAATTCAATGGAGAGTCAATGGTTATATAGTATTATACGACGGTGTCATTAAATTGGAGTAGTTTGCAACGAGACCAAAAGATAAAGCCATGAGTTGGTTTAGTCAATATGGTATTGCACATTTTGCTAATTATAATGCTTCAAGAACATCAATTCTTACAAAGGTTTAGAAGAGAAAACACTCCAAAAGGTATTCTTATAAAACTTAGAGTGATTTGATAGAAAGATATGTGTAGAAGCTTCAAATTTTAGTAGAGACATTGTATGGTAATGAAAGACCCACTGATGAGATGTTAGCCGGATATTTCTTAAAAGGATTAAGAAGGACTTTGAGGAATTTGGTGGTTAGTATACATATTGCAAATGGATTTAATGGTTTACTGTTGGTTGCTACTAGGGTCGAAAAAGATTCAATAGAACAAAAGGGAAGTATGGTAGATAGGAAAAGTCTGAATCAGAGGAAGAATCAGAGAGCACATCTGATTCAACTCATGATGTGACACATACAAAATCAGAGAGTGAGGTTGAGGAAGTTCAGAAAAGGAAAAAATGCAAGTCAAAAGGTAAACATATCAAAGAGTAAGATTTGAGCAATAGATTAAAAAAGTATGGGTACTTTGTGCTTCCACCAAAGGAGAAAAAGGTTTTTGAAATCTGTGACAAGGAAGGGCATAGTATGGCTCAGTGTTAGTATAACCCGAGGAATAGAGGTCAATCTTCAAGGTATGAAGAAAGAGGCAAAGGTGAAGTTGGAGTGAATCAGGTAGTTCCAATTAGGGGATAAGAGGGATTTCAAAGACAAAGACCTAGAAGACCCGCCATCACGGGTGAGGAAAATCAAGAAGGTAGACCGGCAAGCATAATGTCGTGTGTGTATTTCTCTAATCTAGATCATTGGATAGGACCCAATTTCTCATTGTGGATAAAGCATAGGGAAGAAAGAGGAGTTCCCGTAATCACATATAACAAATAAAATCACCACGTGTTCCCCACAACAACAAAACCAACTAGAAACTAAGGCTAATGTGATTGTAATTGAATTTAAGGAGGAGAAGGAGCAAGTTGATCAGATGCCTGTAACATAGGTACACAAAAAGAAAGATCACATGGAACCATGGAGTTGTGATTGTAATCAATGCTCAACAACAAATGAAGTTGAGGTCTTGGCCATGACAAGATCTAAACAAAAAGGACCAATAGATTGGAAGGACCAAAAAGGAATTAGGGGTCAAGTGCAAAAAAAGGATTTAGAAATTGTAGAAGAAGAAGGAAGTACTTGCATCGAATAGTGAAAATTGGTTGGTTCCTCAACAAAATCAAGACAACAATAGGATCAAGAATGATACAGTGAATGATTGGTTTGAGGTACTCTTCAATGCTTCTCTAAAAATTTCACTAGACTAGTTATTAGTTCTAGTTCCAACATTTAAAGAAATGTTGTTAAGAAAACCTGAAAACCAACAATAAAATATAGGACACATTCACAATGTATTATCAACGATGAATAATATTGATCCTACATATGTGGACTTTGTTGTACCTATGATTAGGGCCCAATATTAGGATAGAATGTTTGATGAAGTATTATCAGATAGTGAGTTAGGTGTAAACATGTTGTTGGAAAAGGACCTACAAAGAGATGATGTCATAAGAGTTAGCTCTAGCTCTATTCCAAGTTAAAATGGCCGATCCAACAAGGCTACAACCCTTAGGTATTTAAAAAAAGCAAGAAATAGAAGTTGCACTTATGAGTTTTTTTTGGTAAATTTTATGGTGATTTGTTAATTAGGATTGGGGCTTGAATGTGGTGGTGATAACCAAGGGCAAAAGAAAGTTAATTAGGATTGGGGCTTGAATGTGGTGGGGCTTGAATGTGGTGGTGATAACTGATGCATGCGAGGAAGAATATTTCTCTTAAAGAAAATCCCTTGGTTGCCTAGACTATTAGCTTAGCTGAGAAGGTTAAGGATGATGAAGAACATGAGTTTTTGAAAACTAATCCAATTTTTGTTCTAATATTTGAAGTTGATGTCAAAGGTATACTGCAATAAGAGAGAATTCTTGTGAAGCATACTATTGAGTTATTGCCAAGTCAAAAATAGAGGGTATAGAACTCAATAAGTTAGTGGAGAAAAAGGTCAGAGATTTTGATTAAGGAAAGAATGGAGCAAGAGGAAAGGGATGCTAAAGATATGGCAAAAAATATTTATAATAAGATGTATGAGATGTCTAATAGGGTAAAATAGGATGATTTATAGCAACTCAATTTGGGAGCCAAAGCTCACCCAAAAAATGGTAAAACTCAGTATGCACCTACAAGGACAATTTCAACATGATCTAGTGAACTTATTAAAAGAGTATATGGATGTCTTTCCATGGGAGTATTCTCAAGTGAAGGGTATAGATCCAGAATCACATCATCATCGGATTAATTTAGAAATGGATGCAATACCAATAGTACAACAAAGATACAAAATGAACCCAAATCTCGCAAAGCATGTCAAGGAGGAAATAGATAAATTATTGGTAGTTGGGTTTATTAAACCTTTGAATCAAGTAACGTGTTTTTCACCAATAATGGTGGTACCTAAAAAGAATGGCAAGTTGAGAATATATGTGGATTATAGGAAACTCAATGCAGCAACAATAAGAGACCCTTTTCCTATGCCATGTTGTGATGCAGTATTGTTTTCTTGATGGTTTTTCAAGGCATAATTGGATCAATATTGCTAAGGAGGATCAACATAAGACTTCCTTTATTATAGAATTTGGTGCATATGTTTTCATAGTGATGGCTTTTGGCCTGAAAAATGGCACATAAGGTGTTTGGACCTTATTTACAAGATTTCATTAGTGTTTTTAGTGATGATTTTTCTGTGTTTGGTAAGGACTTGCACTTGATACATCTGAAGTTATGTTCTGAATGTGCACTACTTCCATAATAATCAGTTGAGATTTGAGCCTATAGGATTCCCTAGGAATGGAGAGAATAGGAGGTGATTCATTTGAGCTCTCTATGCCTAGGGAGACCAACAAGCAAAAGGAGATCACTATTTTTGAAATCTAGTTTGTCCCATGAGGCTTTTTTCATTACTCCAAGATTATATCATTTACTTGGCCGCAAAATTTTTGGTCATCACTTCCACTTCTAGAACACCCAAGCACTAGATTTCTTCAGGCTAGAGCATATATCCCACTTGGTCTTCAACACACATCTTTTGTTGCTAACTCACATCAATAGGAAATCTCTACAAATTCTTTCGAACTTCGACATATCCTTCTCAATCCACTACAAACAAGCCAAAAGTAGATGAACGAGGAGATAAGGAACATGTAAATCACCATTTCCCACCCCACCACATTAAGTTGCATAACCTTCAGGAGAAAATCTTGTTGTTGAGATTTTCGGGCACCAAATCCCATCGTTCTCCCAATGAGACTTCAAAATCCATCAGGATGTTGAGTAGATGAAAGAATTGGCCACCAAGAGCTCTTGACCCCCTTCTACAAAAAGACATGACAAGGGTAGACAATGAAGGGAGTGCAAGGTGGCTTTAGAGTGCATTATTCTTGATTGAGATGCTTCACAAAAATGTCGAGGCATTGCCCAAACTAGATACAGATCTAGAATCATTTTGAAAAAACAAATTTTTTTGGTTCATGAATAGTCTTAGAACCATTGGTTTCTCACTATAGGGGATAGACATGCCTCGAATCGACCTAATCACACTTGATTGTCAACCAAGCAACTAAGACCATTAGTGGTGAGGGCAAAAGGGTGGTGCATAAACTTCTTTTATAAAGAATTTTAGACAAATAGTTGGGGAGAGTTGGTTGTAAAGGTAGCAGGCGTCTAAATATTTTTAAGATTTAACCCTTTAGATCACTTGTTATGCTCAGATTTCAGTTTTAGGGCCATTTTGACATCTATTTTACGCCTACAAGATGGGGAATATAGGGAAAACAAGTTAGCTTGCAAATCTATAACTTGTCTTCTGTTCAGCATTCCCAAATATTTATTTCTAGGCAATTTTCCTCATCTTTCAACTATGAGAATGAGTCAAGTGTAGCTGTCCTTGAGCCCCCCAACTTCAATTGTCGTCTTTAACCACTATTTTCACGTTAATACATCGAACTCCTAATGGCTATAGTCGTTCCACGAAAGTGCATGTTAATACAAAGAGTTTTTCGTATGCTTGTTTTTCTCAAATCACGTTTTAAATTAGAGAACTTCAAGGAAAAAGTTACAAGAAGGCTAGAGAGAATTACAAAGAACGTTTATAACCCTTTGGTCTATTTCGTGAGGGAGCCACTTGATTTTCAGTTTGTTGTTTTGCTAGAATGAACGCTCTATGGTGCCTAAAGGGGAGGGGGAGTTTCTTTGAATTACGGATCCTTCTACCAAGATAGACTATGGGTTTTTCAATCAACCACTCTTTGGGGGTCCTGTTGAAGTTGACAGAATGTTTCCTTTTAGATCTTCTGGAGTGCTTCACCTCTCATGGCATTCCTCAGAGAAGATGAGCATATGGTCACTTCGCCAAGCAAGGCTTGCTTTTCATTAACTTGACTGTAGCATAAGGAGTTTGGTGAGGTGTAGATACATTTGGAGAATCTTTGGGTAGGAAAAGAAGAGGTCACCCATGCAATGTTTACACTAGGGGGGTGCACCACAAAATTTATTTGCTTTCTCAGTATTCCAAATCCACCTCTAGAAAACTTTCTAGATAAGGGGGTGCTAGAGGCCCTTAAACAGGTTTCCAGGAAGGTATCTCTATTGGGCTTGGGGAAATTCCTATCGTCAGGGCCATCTTCGGTCACATATGGACCTTGCATTCGGAGATCGGACTGCTGCTGCTATGGACTCGTTGTTTGAGTTGGTAAGCAAGATGATTGATAAAGCGCTCTCAGAGAATGTAGCCGATCACGCTCATGCATATAATGCTAACATCTCGCAATTAGGCCAAGACTATCGAGTCTCAAAGTTGAATTCCAATCTAATCCAAGAAGAGGCTGAACACCAGGCTTCTTGTTAATCGACCAATGATATTGTAGGTTCTTTTCTTATTCTATGAGTCTTTTCCATTTTGGTTCCATTATGCCACCTCATACCTTCTATGCAAGGGGCTTCCTATCCAACGTAGAGGAAACTCTTCGATTCATCATAAGAGTTCATTTTATGCCTTATAATGCACCAATCTTCCCATTCAACTCTAAAGAATGGATCAATGTCCTCAAATTAGATCCAATGTCTTTATTTTGCTTCTAGAGTTGCTTCCACATGCAAAACCCTTTGATCGAGAGCCAATCTTCCCATTCAACTCTAGAGAATGGATCAATGTCCTCAAATTAGATCCAATGTCTTTATTTTGCTTCTAGAGGTGCTTCCACATGCAAAACCCTTTGTTCGAGAGCCCGTCGCTCTTTGGAGGTGCTCAAACTAAACTATTCTGATAGGAACTATTGGGAACCAAATGGAGATATGATTTTTGATCCCTATAGCCGACTTCCAATCATTAATGGCAGAGTTTTATTTATTCACTAATTTGATAGTAATCACTAAAGATTTGAGCCTCTAGGATTCCCTAGGAATGGAGAGAATAGGAGTGATTGATTCAAGCTCTTTGTGCATAGGGAGACCAATGAGTGAAGGGAGATCACTTAAAAAATCTTATCAACAAGGGCATCCATCAACAACAGAAGACATGCCAATGGTCAATAACTATGATGGAAGTACAACACAAAAAGATGAGTTTCACCATGGCAAGAATCTCCTACCTTGGCAACACTACAACAATGATAGATTAGGATTTGTATACTTTCTTTGAGCTTGCTAATAGAAATCCATCCATTGCTCCTCTCTTTGCTCTTACCATGTGTGTATGTGTGTGCATGCTTGTGTGCTTCTCACTCATGCATTTGTGCCCTCATGGTCTTCATACCATTCCTCACATCTCTGTGGATTGACATTTATGAGGTGGATCTCTTCACGTTGCTACTTTCGATTGTGCTAGATTGAGAATTGTCCAACTATTGTGTTTCCTAAGCATAGTTGAGCATAGTTCTTTTAACATATAACCTACCTTACATAAAATACTTCATATTTGTTGCTTGTTAGTATCTAGCTTAGATATCTACCATTGCTGGTCATCTTTCTTTCCTTGCTTTCCCCTTTAGAGTCATATTTCCTTTTGCAGATAATACAATATCACCCTTTTCAATTTCTTGCAAATACTCGAATATTTTTCCCAAAAATGCACATAGTATATTGTTAGATAGTGCTTTCCTTTTAGTCCACTAGAAAAATTTCACCATGCAACCTATCATATACCCAATGTGCCCAGATCACTTTCTCTCCTTTCTATGACCACCATAATGGCGCATAGTTCTCGTTGGACATATAATCAAACTTAAAAATAAAGAACATTCTTTCTAGATACCATTTCAATTGTTCTCTTCTAGAATAATTAATGTTTTTCAGCATGTAATACCACCTTCCACCTTTTATTAGCCCAATTTCTTTTCTCAATGCATCCTTCGGGCATTTAGGTACTGTGAGATCTACCACATAAGGTAACTTAAATACTTGTGCCACCATTGTAGGTGTAAATTGCACTTTCTCCGATATGCATATTTTAGTTTTTATTACAACATCTACCTATGACTTGGCATAATAACTGTTTTTCTATTTATGCAAAGGTAATAAAGCAAATTCGTACAAGCCTACCTTCTACAGCCAATTTATGTTTAGAGGAGCTTAAGTGTCAACTTCTACCTTGAAATCTGCATAGGGATCCATCAATGATTGTATTAACTTCTATAGACAATGGTGTTTGCACTTCCATCACTTCATCACCACTATTATCTTCCTCTTCTGTGGTAGGGTCTTCAGCTCTTACTACTCTTGCTTTTCTATGAAATCTACCTCGATTAGTGAATAGAGGCTCGCATTGCACATCAATGTACATGAATTCGAAAATAACCAAATAATTCATAATTGTGAAAACCTTGTCTTGTAAGACCATCTGCTCACACGTAATACAATAAAAAATTTAAGTGGGCATCTTTCCTACATATCAAGATATCTTTTAAAAAAACTGAACTTATCAAAATTTTGTAGCAATTTCCAATGTATCACATTCAAACATAGCATATTCCAATATAGGGTACTATGATATAGCATACCTTGAATTTAGTGATCTCCAAATCTGATCTGATTTACCTAGTACTAGCTCTAAAATTAACTGCTCTACCTATACTATAATAAGGTGGTTTATTCTTAAAAAAAATTTATCTAAATCCTTCTATTGGTTTTTTCCCCTGGTCCCAAACACATATGCTACAATAAAGATGCCTTGCCCTAAATCTTCCACAATCTGATATGGCCCTTTATACCTTAATGTCAGCTTACTAGGATGATGTCCAAAATTTGAATTATATACCATTACCCAATCTCCCACTTAAAACACCTTAAATTTGACATTCATATTTACCCAAGCATGTCTCCTTCTCTGGATTATGTCCATAATATAAGAACCAATCAATCAATCTGTTAGCATTATTGCACATGTGAAAAGCCAAATGGCCACCAGACACTTTTTTATATGTTCCTTCATAAAACATATAGTGGTCTGGTCATCGACAAACTATAAGGTCGATCGCATTTTTAACATCTACAAAATCTATCTTCATGCTCCCTGTGTATTGTGTTCTTTGCATATTCTATAGCCTCTATGCGACTATTATGAACGCTGCCTGGAGCTTGACTTTCTACTCTATAGGTATCATGGAGGAGCTCTAAAGAAGGAGATTTCAGCATGGTGCATCATCAACAAAATACTTCACTGGTATCAAAGCATTTCAATGCAAAACCTTTGTTCCTTTTGTGCGAGCAAAATAAGGCTTATGATTAAGGCGATGACCAAGGCATAGACCTTGGCATACCTTGTAAACAAAGTTGTTGAAGTCACTGTTGGTGCCATTGGCTGCATAGGAGGGAGGATCTCAACGATCAATGAAGACGGAGGTTCTCAACACCTCATGGGAGGTCACCCATCCCAATTTGTTCCCAACAAAGCTCGCTTAATCGACAAGCTCTCTTGCCACTAAGCTACACTCTTGTAGTATCTAAAGAAGGGGAAAGACTAAGGTTAACATTACCTTGAACATATTTTGGTCCCTCAAAGCTCTGTTCTTTGTCAAGACTATTTTGGAACATTTTTGGGGTGATTCTTGGAGCCATTTTGAAGTACTTTTGCGCATAGTTCTCTTTATACAAGTTCAAGAACATCAACAAAAGTGCTCTTTGTACTTCGCCAACATTGAATATTCACCTTCGGGGTTGTGTTTTTCAGCCACACTAGTTAAACTATAGGTTTCTTGAATTATTTTAGTTGTGGGGGGGAGCAACCACCACCAGTTTATGCAAGTTTTTTAGCTGAAAGGATACAGTTGATAGATAGTTGGAAGTGTGTTTGGCTAATGTTTGGGCTATGGATTCAGCCTTTAAGTACCATTTTACTACATATATTGAGTACATACACACTATGTAGGCTTTTGTTTATACCGCTTATGTACGTCCATGTGGTCATTCATATAGTGGTGATGTTTTTGCTTAAAGCCTTTGACATTGATAAAGAGGTTCATGGTGACTTTTTCTTAATTAGGAGACACCAAAATGTTGGGCTCTCTTGAGTGATGTAGGTGGATGACTTATCCAACCTCACCATAGGATATGTATGCTAGTTGTTCATAGGTGCTCGAAAATCCAAGTTGGCTTCTTTGAGTTAATTGATTATATGTAGTGGAGTCAACGATTGCCTATGCAAGTTCACATGTCAGTACTTGCAGTTTTATGAGCATTTCACACTCCTCATATGCTCATTTTGTAGAGGACACTTTAATGCTTCTAGTTTTCTTTATTTGGTCAACTATACTTTGGTCAATTTAATCCTTGCTACACTTATTGGTGTGAGCACATATATTCTCACATAGTCCCTATTGTTCATTAATCCATTTCTTTAGCTAGACTCTATTAATTTTTCCTAGAATTTGACAATTGGTCATCCTTTTTGAGCCTTAGTGGTGTTTAAACTCTTCTAGCTCCATTATCATTCTAGTCATTTCTCGATCATCATGGCATCAGACATCTCAGACACATCTAGCAGATTAGGGTCTAGTGCTAGTGTTCCCAAAAGCAGCTATAATCAGCAAGGCAAAGAAAATTTTGAGATCCAAAAATTTGATGGCACAAACTTTGCTCTGTGCAACAATCAGATTAAAGATGTGTTGATTCAAAGGACGCAATGGAAGCTAGTAAATGGAATCTCAAACAAGCATGTTGACATGGATGAAGATAATTGGGATTAGTTGGATGAAATGGCAAGGTCTACTATTCGATTGCACCTAGCAGATAATGTTTACTTTATATTATTAGAGTTTGAAAGTGTATAGGAGCTTTGGTAGAAGTTATTCAATACATATGAAAAAGAAATAGCATCAAATAAAGTGTATCTAATGAGAAAGTTATATGACCTTTACATGAAGGACACAAATAGTGATGTTTCTCATCTCCGTGAGATTGATGTTATATTCTCTTGGTTACAAGCTCAAAAAATGGGCATGAATAATGAAATGAAAGCAGTCTTGTTGTTATGCACCTTGCCATAATCATGGGATACATTTTGCACTATTATTAACAATAGTGCACATGGTGATAAACTGTCTATGATGACATATGTGGAGCACTCTTGAGTGAGGAGATTTTTAGAAAATCTATGATTGGCACTCAAAGTGGAGATGCATATAATGTTTGTGATCCTTACCAAAGAAAGAATCAACAACGTGGTAAAAGCAAGAACGAGGAAAAGAATGGTCAAGAAAATAAGAGTAGAAGTAAATTAAGGAAGAGGGATATCAAATGCCATTACTATCATAAGAACGGACACATGAAGAATGATTGTTATGCAGTAAAGAATGCTAAAGGTAAAGGGAAAATCGTTGATGGACATGTTAAACAACTACCTAGACCATCTAATTTTATTGTGAAGATTGAAGAAATCAATGCTATTTCTAGTGATGTTGATGTGTTAACACTTGATAGTATTGTGCCTACTGAGGGACTTCTGTTTGATTCTCTTTCCCACACATGGTTGCTAGATTCTGGTGCTTCCATGAATTTATGGCAATTCATCTAAAATTTTAAATTCAGATCCAAGCTCTCCTTTGATTCTGGCTATCTCACCTTCATCGTTTCCTCTTATTATCAAGTCATCCACATAAATTGAGATATAAACAATCAATGATCCTTCAACTTTAACATACAAAGAAGTATCTACATTTGATCACCTGTATCTCTACTTTCCAAGAAACTTTACCAATCTAAAATTCCAAGCCCTTGGAGCGTGCTTAAGACCATACAATGCTTTCAAGAGTTTACATACATGTATAGGCTTCTTGGGATCTTTGTATCTTTTACTGGTTGCTCCATGTACACATGTTCTTTTAAATCACCATTGAGAAATGCATACACTTATTAATGTCCTTATTGTTGATATCTTGGCAACAAGAGAAAATGTCTCCTCATAATCAATGCCATAACTTTGTGCATAACCTTTACACTTTATATCTATGTATTGAACCATTACTCTTTCTCTTTATCATGTACACCCATTTGTTACCGATTACCTTCATGTTAGGTTTCCTTGAAACTAAACTCCATGTATTGTTTTCATACCGATTACCTTCATGTTAGGTTTCCTTGAAACTAAACTCCATGTATTGTTTTCATACAAAGTTTTCATTTCTTCATCCATTGCTTTAACCCATTTCTTTACCTTTGATGCTTCTTTAAAAGTTGTTGGTTCCTGCTCCTCAAGAAGTTTTGCCATATAAGCTTCATGAGAAAATATTTGCGGTTGCCTTCTTTCTCTTACTAGATACCTTGATTGACTTCTTGTCCTACCATGCTTTTCTTGCCTTCAAGTTTGAGTTCTTCTTGACGTAGAACCTTCACTTTCTTCTTCCTATGACTCAATTTCCTTTGAAATCAAATCGAGAATTTTCTTCATATTTTGATTGGGGGGAGTTATCTCTTTGTGTGTAATTTGACTTTTTGGTGAACTTGGAGAATTTGGTTCTTCTTCGTGACTTCTTGAGCCCCATTGACCATTGTATAGCCTACATAATCTGGAACTTCAACTTCATAAGTATATAATCTATCTGCCTTTTGTCCTTTTATAACAAATGTCTCATTCTTCTTTTGATAAGCCTGCCACTGATTATTTTCAAAATTTACCTTTACTCCATTGTTCTACATCTGTTCAACTGAAATCAAATTTCTTGTAATAGTAGGAACAAACAAAACATCTCTGAGAGTTACATGTTCATTAAGTGGACAATCACCAATGTAAACTACTTCATGCTCAGTACTATCTCCTGTAGCAATTGTGACTCTTGAATCTGGCTTGTGTAAGTTCACAAACATATTCATGTTGTGACTCATGTGGTTTGAGAACCACTATCTACATGCCAAGTTTTGTTTTTTACCTTCCTCTTATGTGTCTCTATATGCATAGCCATAAGAATGTTTTCCTTCTGTGTCTGAGCCTCCTCTTGCACTATTTTTTTGTTTTGATGCATGTGATCTTGGCCTCTTCCTCTTTGTTGTCCTCTAAAACCACATCATCTATTTGGGTTATAGAAGCAATCCATCGCATAATGACCAACTTTACCACAATAATTACAAGTAAAGTTACCTTGCTGATTTGGTTGAGTCTGTTGACTTTTTGTATTGTTCTTCCTCCTCTAGTAGCATTAAAGCTTCCTCTTCCTCTTGCATCATTGTTGAAACTTCCTCCTCCTCTCCAATTTCTCTACATATTGATCTATTTGATGAAGTATAAAGAGCATGTCCTTGACTACCTCTTTGCAAATGATAAGAGTTCCCACCTTCTATGTTGATTTCTTCAGTCATCATGAGCGTTTGTAAATCTTCAAAGGATGGTAGATTCTCTGGAGTCATGATAGATCTAATGAAAGACTTCCATCTTTCATCTTCTCTCAAGCCATTTAACATGCTATTAAACTTTATATCCTCACTAGGAGACCTGTCAATAGAGGCTAATGCTTCAACAAGAGATTTTACCTCAAGAACATAACCATTAACTGTTTGTCATGGCTTCTTCTTTATTCTTGTCAACTCACCAATCAGTTGTGTTTGCCTTGCTCTATTGGTAGTTGCAAATAACCTTTCTAGAGACTCCCAGGCTTCTTTGCTAGTATTCAAACCTCTTACCTGTCCAAGCATAGTATTCGAAACTGTTTGTGATATAATAAACATAACTCTTTTGTCTCTTTTGATCCATTGTTGTTCTCTTGCTCGATCTACTTGTGTAGGAGCTTATGGTAATATTGGCTTCATTTCTATACCTGTTATCAATCCCCAAAGACCTTTAGACATGAGATAAGACTCCATTCTAAATTCCCACATGGGATAATTTCTCCCATTTAATAAATTATCAATTGATGCACTCAAATCTGTCATGTTGAATTGTCGTAAACAAAGAACGTAATTCAATAAATTTGATGAAAGATCTCATTAAGAAAAAGCTTTGATACCACAATGTTATGTTTACAAACTTGTAAACATCAAAGTACACAAAGAAACGTTATGATACCTCCCAATATCTTCAAAAATGCGAATAAATATTTCCAAACTTTAGAAATCAAACTTTCCTCCAAACTTTCAAGAAAATAAAAATGGGTGACTGTAGCAAAATAACCACAAAAAACTCTCCGAGTAGAATTTATAAAAAATAATCATATTTTCTAAAAGTAGACTCTAAGTAGCATGTTTTAGAAACAAAAAACTTCAAAAAAAAGTGGAGTATAGCTCCCAAACGAATAGTTTGAAGTCAAGGTACGTGGAGGCCTGCAACAACAAGGTATGACTAACTCTCTGAATTGAAAACAGATGTACACTAGTAGAAAAACACAATGATCTATGAACAATTTTGGTATAGATAGAAAGTGTGAGAGCTAAGGCAACTCGTCCAAGTGAAATCACTAACAAAAGCCTCATAAAAACAAAGACATGAAAGTTTGAAGAGAGGTATGTCTTTGATGAGACACCGGATAGACACAAGAAAGAAGATCTACAAAAACACCTACTTCTGCGGGATTGTCTCATTTTAGTTTGTAGAAAAACGGATCTACATATATGTTACAAGTTGTAAGCTTCACACCGCAACAAGAATCACTCAATTTGGCCACCTACACTAAGAGAACCACTCTTTTCAACAGAAGCGCCTATATGTGAAATTGAGCAAGGATGAATGCCCCAAATCACATGAGAAAAAGGAATCCATTACCAAAATTCCTTATCAATCTATTGTTGGTAGTCTCATGTATGCTATGGTAGCCACAAGACCAAACATTGCATTTTCAGTGGGAGTTGTGAGCAGATATATGTCAAATCCTAGAAACAGGCATTGGGAGGTAGTCAAGATGATTTTGAGATATTTATGTGGCACTGAGGACAAGTTTCTTTACTTGGGTAGAGGGAAAGCATCCATTATTGGTTATAGAGATTTTCATTATGTTGTTTGTGTAGACAATCATAAGTCTACATTAGGGTACATTTTTCATTTCTCTTGGATATCTCATCTTCAAGAATGTACAGTTGTTTCCAATACAGAAGCAAAGTATGTTGCAGCAAGTGAGGCATATAAGGAAGCATTGTGGCTTTCTTGTCTTTCTTTTGATATGGGTCTGCCTTAGCATGTACCTCAATAACTCAGTGATATTCAGAATGCTATTGCATTTGCTAAGAATTTGGTCTATCATGCAAAGACCAAGCACATTGAGGTGAGGTATCACTTCATTAAAGATTTCTAATAAACTAAGCACATTATTATTCAGAAGGTTCATACCCAAGATAATGATTAGGGCACATTTTCATTTATCTTTGAGATTGTTGTCACTTCATGGGGGTTACTTGATTATTGATCTTACATAGTTCCTTGTATACTATGTAACATGCCTATCACGTGGGAGGTATGGTTTGCATACTTACACTCAGGTATTCTTTATCATTCTTTATTTTTCTCCCATAGTTACTTTGGCCATATTGGCCTTTAGTGGGAGATTATTACCATTAGTGTCCTTGTGAAAGGTCAAATGACCATCGAACACTTTTGGTATATGTTCCTTAATTAAACATATAGTGGTGTGGTTAGCTACAGACTATAAGTTCGACCAGATTTGTAACACCTATAAAATCTCTCTTTGTGCTCCCTATGTACTATTTTCTCTACATGTTATATATCCTCTATGAAAACTACTGTGTGTAGTGCTTGGAGCTTGGTTTTCTAATCTAAGAATATTATCAACCAGCTCTCGAGATGGAGATTTTAGCATGGTGCATGGTTGATAAAATACTTCAAAATCCACCTCCAATTGCATTAAATATTTGCTCCCAAGTTTAATTCACACTTTGCGAGATATTTTTTTCGTTGTTACCCTTAATTTTGGAACCGCAAACTCCATAGGTACCACTGCCTCAAGCCCATACACCAACTTGATTGGTGTAATACTTGTTGTCACTTTGAAAGCTATTTTGAAAGACCATAAAGCTGAACCTAATTTGAGATCCTAGTCCTTCTGATTGTCTTACTCAATATTTTTAAGAACACTAATAAATGCACTATTAGTGCTTTTTGCATGTCCATTAGCTTGGGGATCGCAAGCTCTAGATTTCTTATGCATAATCTATGAGTTCTTGTTAATTCAATAATTAGCTCATTTAGAAAATGAGTTCATGTCACTAACTAATTCCATTAGACACCCAAATTTGGTCATTATGTTACAATATAAGAATCTAACCACACTTGTTACTGTATTATCTTTAAGAGCTATTTCTTCAACTCATTTTGTATAATAATCAATAGCCACCAAAATTACCTCTTTGAGTTGTTGGTTTGATGGGGCCCACAAAATCCATCCCCCATTTCTAAAAAGCTTCTAGAGGTAAAACACGGTGATCTGAAACTCTATCTACATTATTGGGTTGAACAAGCTTTTGACAAATCACACATCTTTTTGAAAATTTGTAAGCATCCTTCAATACTATTGGCCACCATAATCCTACTTGTAAAATCCTTTTCCCTATTATATCACCTAAAAAATTTTCTCCTGGTGACATAGAATGAGGTTCCTACAAGACTACCTTTTGTTCAAAATCAAGTACACATTTCCTAATTACATGATCAATGCGCTTCTTATATAGTGCCTCTACATCTACTAAACAAGGTCTAATCTTTAAGGAAACGTGTTGTCTTTGATCTCATCTAAAATCTTCTAGCATAATCGCATCTCTCAAAATGCTAATAGCTTATCATACCAAAAGCCTGACCCGCCAACCTGTGCATTACATAAAGGAGCATCAAGTAACTCATTATCCACCCCAATTAATGCTTCACTTATTTCTAATTTGCTAATATGTTCCTTCCCTGGGGTATGGGCAATAAGAGAGTCAAATTCTTGAAGCAAAAGCATCCATCTTGCTAATATCCTTGTTAAAAAAGGTTTCTTAATGCGATATAGCAATGCTTGGTGATCCACATGAAACATGACCTTATTTCCAAAAAAAAAAATGTCTAAACTTATTTAGAGCATACACCATTCCCCAGGCTTCTCTTTCTGTGATGGCATAATTTCCATAGCACCTGACTCACAAAATAAATTGACCTATACCACTATTTCACTTTTTCCTACATACAAATTTCTCCTCCTACCAAATTTGAGGCATCAACAAATACATGAAAAGGTAAAGAGAAATATGGTGCTTGCAAAACTTGTGCATTAATAGCTGCCATCTTCTTTAACAATTGAAATGCTTTTCTTGAGGCTTCGCCTGCACAAAAGGGACATCTTGCTTGGTTAAATGAGCCAATGCATAGAAATATTGAACAAATATTTGAGATACCGAGGATGCCATTTAATATGAGTTACGAACCTCACATTGCTTGGAGATTTTGCTATCTGAATAGCCTCTGCATTCTTTACATCTATTGCCATTCCTTGAATTGATATGACATGACCTAATAAAACTCCACTTTTGAAAATGATTACACTCTCATATAGATATAAGATACATCTAACTAATTCTTTTGTAGCAACCCTCCGCCTCATATAGCCCGCAATACTTTTCAGGACTGATTTCGAGACCACAATTGAGTAATATATTATTTTTCTTCTTCTTTTTCTTTGTTTTTCTTTTTTCTTCTTCTTCTTTTCTTTTTCTTTTTTCATCTTGTAGCAAGCATTAATGTACTTCTTGATGTATTCATTTTTCTTTCTTTTTTCTTCGAAAATTTTTTGTTAAAGGAGAAAGGCTTAACCCCCAATCAGAGTTGAGGTTCTATAAGCATGCTACAGTCAGAACTAGGATCTCATTTGCTAAACGTTTTCAGAAAATGAAGAAGCCTACTTGTATAAAGTAAATTTACCTTTACTAAGGGTCGCAAGTCAAGTGTTCCACTCTCCTATCCTCATAACAAATTATAAGTTTCTTAAATTGGACCTTCAACTTGTATACACATTCCTACTTTGATTTCTTTTTCATTATCTACATAATTTTAATAAATTTCCTTCTATACAAGAAACATATAAATTCCTAATTATGAAATGCATGCAAAGAAATGTTTTTATTAAAATAAAGAATAATATTTCACCTGATTATGCTTCATCTTCATCTTCATCTTCTAGAAAATCTTCATCCAGCTTGAACTCGCTACTTGCCCTTCTTTTAATAGCTTTATCCTCTTTCCTGAAATTACATTTCTTAAAATAGTACCATCAAATTCTCAAAACTTATATGTACGTGTGTCAAAAACAGAAACAACAACATATGGCCCAAACCAATGTTTAGTTAATTTACGACATGCATCATATTGAGTCTCAAAAGCACTATCATAGACTAGTACCCAATCCCCACTCTCTATCATTTGTGGCCTCAATCGATGTTTCTTATCAAAATAAATTTTATTCTTCAATCGTGATGTTTTTAATTTTTTAGTAGTTTCTTTTAAATTTTCATTACCTTGTTTTAATTGTTTAATTCTTAATGCTAATAATTCTTCTCGTTATAAATTGTCTTGCCATTTTAATCTCATCCACTTTGCTATCGGGGTATGTATAGGAAATATTGGCTTTTGAGAGTACATGAGTTCAGCTTACATAAAACCAGTTGTTCTTGTGTACGTCATCCTATCGGCCCATAAAGCAAACGGGAGATATTTTGGCCATTGTTCAATACCTCCATGGCATGCCTTTGAAATTGCTTTTACTATGAAAGGATGCCCTCATTCAATCTTTCCATTTGCTTCTCGATTGTAGGAAGTCATAAGAGACAATCGAATCCCATGAAGAGCAAAGAACTCTCATGCCTCTCTAGTGTCTAGTTCACCTCAATTTGCTACTACTTTTTTAACATATCCAAATCTAGATATTACTTCTTATAAAAGAAATAAGCATATATTATAATTAGTATTAGAACGAAGTGCTCGACCCTCAACATGATTAGTTAAATCTTCTCGTGCAAGTACTATTTATCTCATCCCACTATTGCTTTTAGGCATAGTCACAAGGTCCACTACCCACTTGTAATAAATACAAGGTGGATAGGTCGGATTTGAAGGGTGTCTATGTTTGACTGAGGAATGTAATTGGCATGTAGAACATGTGCTCACAAATTCTTTTACAGTTACATACATCCTCGGCCACCAATAACTTTCCCGAATCTTCTCATACGTAGCTACAAAACCCTTATGACCAGCCCATAGGCTTTCATGCATTTCCATCATAACTTGCACTTGAAAATTTCTTAATCCTAACACTCTTTGCATTTTTCTCACCTTCCCTTTAGCATGTCTCCAAAGATTTCCATCTTTTAAGAAGAAGTTGAAAGAATTCTTCTTGATGTTCCTGAATCGACTTGATGACCAGCTTGGAATAGGCTGAAAATATCCTATATCTGTCCATTCTCCCTCATAGACTTCTTCTCTAAATCTCTCATACATAAAAGTAGATGTTTCATAATTAATTAAGTTCATATTTTTATCCATTGCTTCTCTATCATCATAAACGTTTGCTTGTGAGAGCATATTAGCAACGATATTATGCTTTCCAACAATATGTACAAAAGCTGGATTAATAAATTTAATAAAGACAATCCATCGTAACATAGCAATATCAGGAGATGAATAGTTAGCAATTAATCCAATTAATGGAAGACAATCAATTTCAACTATTACATTAGCTCCTATAAAATATTCCTTATCTGTTTTTAAAGTAGTAACTAATCCCCATAGCTCTCTTTTAATCTGAGGATAATTTCTTTGAGTATCATGCAAGATTTTTGCTCCAAAGCAAATTGCATATCTTTGCTCCCTGTCATCATCCTGTCAAATGACCTAGCCTATACCAATAGGACTAGTATCAATGGTTAGGATTAAAAGTTTATTTCCTAAATAATCAATGCATTTCAAGATCAGAGCATTGATAAGCAATTGCTTCAGTCGTCTCATCATTCTAATATGCTCTTCAATCCAGTAGAATTTCTTTCTTTTTCGTAACAAATCATAAAGTGGTTTCGCAACATGAGAAAAGTGAGGGATCCAAATGACATAAAAAACACATGCTCCTAAGAATCTCCTTACTTCACTAACATTGTGACACCTCTTGGAAATTCTACTAATGGCATCAACTTTTGTTGGGTAAGGCCTACGACCATAATGTCCACATAAATGTCTAACTATCAGCACTTTGTTAACACCAAAAGTAGACTTCTCTAAAAAGAAAGTCACTACAACCTCCTCAAACCTTTGAAAGACCTTTTCACAATCAGAAATGTGGTTGGAAATAAACTTTCTACATCCAGATCTATCATCATGTTCTTAAACATTTCCTCCATCTTGTGTTCTTTCTAACGCTTAAAATGGAGTAGTAAGTCTCTAATGGCAGGCTCTAATCTCTCTTTAAATTGTCTAAACCTATCCCTAGATGATAAAGCCAGGAATATTGACTTTACCAAATCCTAGGCTTTTTCTATTAATATTTTTCCTTTCTCAATATATTTTCAACTTATTTTCTTTAACCTAAGCTTAAGTTGAGCTTGTAATATATCTTGACTTGAAAGTTTGGTTTTATATTTTGATTTCTTTTTAGTTTGTGATTTTTTAATTCCAAAGTTTAGAATAAACCTATCTATTTTAGAATAAAACTCTTTTTGTGCAATAAAGTAAGTGTTAAGTAAAAAAAACTTAGTCTTTTTGTTTAGAATAAAACGTTTTTCATGCAATAAAGTAAATCCTTTTGTATACTATTTAAAGCTACAAATCTTTTTGTATACTTTATAAGCTATCCTTTATTTTTCAAACAAGCAGCCCTATGTTCTAACATGCAGTTGCTTGCAATGCTAAACAAAACTAATTCTTCTTAATGCAATGATATTTCAATGCCTTACAAATGCAAGTGTAATGTGACTATTTTCCAATGCAATGGATAACAATCCTTCTTTTTTCTATGATGTGATAATACTAAAATAAAGGAACTTGAATAAACACATTACCTGAAGTTGCTCGATGCAGAAGGTTCTAATATGCAATTTGATAATTTTTTACAAACTTTCTTAATAAATTAGACCTAAGTACAAACTAAAAGTGATCGTGTATTAATGGTCTTCTTGTATGATGGGGGGGAGGATGAAGTGATGAGGATACTCCGTCTTGAATACCCTTCTTCACGTGGAGGCACGGAGTTCCCTAAAGAACAGCCCTCAACAACCAGGGAAAAGAGTAGGTAGTAGTAGTAGGTTCTTCACTTGTCGTAGCAGCTTCTTCCTCTGCTCACCTACAAACAAGAAGAATATAAAAGTTAACTTTTGTAATTAATGTTGAAAACACACTTAAGAATCCTAAGCACACTAGCATCACATTTCACGTTGCATTCACCAAATCTGTCAAGGGGTTTGAAAGGAGACAGGTGCAGATCAGAACTGACTTACGATAGCCTCTCTATGTGACTACACTTAGGGTGTTTCATCTTGTACTTTAGGAGCTAAGATGTGTTTTCAGTATATAACGAGTGATTAACTATAGTTTAATACACTACTTAAGATTAGCCTATGAATCTATGGTCCATAAGGTTGTGTAGCTCTATACCTAGAAACAATATCTTGATATGATCGCAAGATTAATTCTTCATCCATTATACGATCTTTTATAATTTCAGCGATGTCATTTTCTGTTTGATTAGGTTGAGTATTTCTTTTTAGAGGTGGAGGGAACAAATTCTTGCTACTCTCAGGTTCTGGTGACGGAATTGAATAGAAGGCTGAAAATCTAGATAAGCAGTAAGCATACAATGGAGAAAGTAAAGATTCATTAACAATACGGTCTTTAACTAATTCTGCTACTTCTATTTCTTCATTAGTTTTGTTTTTGTTAGATTGTGTAGTAGAATTCTCAAACTAATTCTTCTACTTCTATTTCTTCATTAGTTTCGTTTTTGTTAGATTCTGTAGTAGAATTCTCAATAGGAGCTGGTAATAAAGTCTCTAAAATAAAAGAGGTGTGTATGTTATGTTCATTAGAAGATTCATTTGAAGATACATTGTTTGCAGACATGAGAAATAAAGTGTAATGTAAGGTTTTGATTGATAATTGAACTGTTTAGTAATAATGCTAAGACCTTTTGATTGTTATAGTATCTTTAGAAAAGTAATTCCTATACAAATGCCTTGATGATAATTCCTATACAAATACTTTGATAGCAACATGAATGCATTTAGGTAGACATGTATAGGTATACAAGAGTAGGAACTTATTTTCACATTCACATGTAATCACACATGCATAAACACAAGCATATGGATCCATGAATAATACAATATATTATTACCCTTGTATTCAACATCAATGTCCATGCATACATTTGGCACATACCCATGCACACACACATGAGCATGGTTAAAAAAAGTGCTTGATTATATTTAACTACATATGACTTCATAAACTTAAGGATTTCAGATAATGAGATCTTTACTTAATCCAGCTCTTCATGGTTTTGCTGCCTGGAGGTACTTAAAAGAAATTAGTCAAGTCAAAGAACTTAATCAAAAAATTTTGAGAGAGATAAAAGTTAACCATCTTAAAACAAAAATGTTTTTATCTTTTTGCATGTTAATTTGAATGTGAAAATCTCTCAGACAGTGCCGGTGCAACCAATACGCATCTGACTCTCATGCCTTGTAATAACAGAAGGCACTGCTAGTGCAATGACTCCTTCAGAGCTCTCCACTCAAGCCACTACTACTGATACCGGAACAATTTCCACCTCCATTAGTTCGGATGCTTTCACATTTCTCATACCCAATCTCGAGGCAGGGACCTCTAATACGAATTCTGATTTTGAAATGCATGATGCATTTTCTAGTGAGTTTCACTTTTCAGAAGGGCAATTTTTCTCTCAAGAGTATGAATGTCCCAGTTACCCTAATACACCCCTAGACCAACCACAAGAATAGGTAGTGTCTAGCTCAGAAACAAAAGATAGAACAATGACCAATGATGATGATGACGGCGATGATGAAGCCAGTCAGGATAGTCAAGACTCTTAAGAGGGTGTTCAGAATGCAGAACAAGAGCAACAAACCAAAGCCCAAGTTGATACGAGTACCCATGAGGATGACATGTTTGAAGCCGCCGTGTATACACTGGCAATCCAGAAATTATATCGAATTATGCAAGCAGTCTGGGCACATAGATAGCTATCGAAAGCAAAAAGTCAAGAAATTCTAGAGCAAGAACTTGCTAGTGGCAGATTTGAAGAATCTTTCATTCAAGGTTTCAAGGAACTCATCAAGGGTGTGGGAACCATGGAAGCACTCCATTATTTGAAGAGGAAGCCACTACCAAAGTTTGATCCACAATGCGTCTGTTTAATGTCGAAGCAATGTTAGTACAGTTGTGTGCCCACTGAGGCACAATCTTCGCATCAAGCAAAAGAAGCTTGACTCATCCCTGAAACTACAACAGAAACCCAACCAGAAGAAGCGAACATCATCATAGACTCCACGCCTTACCCTTCAACTATAATATCCCCAAACACACTCGAAATCCCCATCACACCATATGCTCCTTCTTCACCTCTCGTACATCCAGTTTCCCTAGTACACCCCACCTCACCTCGATCGTCCACGTTTATAACAAGTACTCTTGCAGAAGCCATCGCTTGCTCAAAACCCCAAACTTTTCTTGAAACCATTCCACCTAACCTTCCCCCTTCAGCTACCACCATTCCAATAAACCCATTCCTCACTCCATCCTTTCCTTCATTTCCCATCCCTCCAAGGCCCATGTCAATGACCTTCTCACCCATGTCACGTCCCTGTCGAACTATATCCCCTTTATCCTCCCCTCTCCACCAAGCAATCCACAAGACTCAATCTCTAATTTATTCGTCCACCTTTGTAAATCCCGTGTTCATACCCCCTCATGCACCCACCATTACACCACTATTCACTGTCACTGCACTGGATGCCATGTCTAGTGACATGGGCATTTCACCACCCATCACCTCATCTATTTCCCCACCACATCTAGGCATATCACACTTCTCCATGGTTACCACTGCATCCACCTTCCCATCCCCCTTTCCCCTTCCCACTGCATCAACACCCACACTCACATCATCTTCAGTCACCGCACTATTGATATTGTCACCCACGATTGACACTGCATTCCAACAAATGTTTTCTTGTATGACCCAAGTTAGAGATGAATTTGCATCTCTTGAAAGCACTTATCAAGCATTTCAGCACACCACTACACAGTTGCAGGTGGAGCTGAATTCTTTAACCATCAAGAACGCTTCCCTTAATGCGGGACATCAAGAGTTACGAGAAGCATACCACTCCCTCGAGCTAGAAAGCGAACAAAAGAATAAAGAAGCACTCACGGATATCAAAAATATTTTACAGGCTTAGATAATACAAAATGCCATGCTTACATGCAATATGGGACTATTAAGACACCATCTCGTAGCTGCTAAAGAGGAGAATCAGAGACTCCAAGAATAGAATTGTAAGAAACCTAGAAGCAACTTTGGACAGACTTGATGAACCCCTCAATTCCAACAGATTTAAAGCCATACGCTCCAAATTTATGCAAATCTTGTTAAAAGATCATGCATGACTACTAGAGAATTATGATAAAATCAATGAAGAATATCAAAAGCTCCAGAAAGATCATAAACTTCTACTATTATGGGCACGTGCTCAACAACCACAACCCGTTCTTGAAGTCACCCCCCTAGAGATTCTCGATGAAGTCAGTACTTTATGAGCATAGGTACTTGATCTTCAAGCATAGATGGTAGCTCACGTAGAGCCTCCTATTGATATATTTAGGTAGTGCTGTGTGTGAACACATTAGGACTGTTGGGGCACTTTTTTCCCTCTTTAGGAGGTTTTCTTCCCCCGTCTTGTATATACGTCTATTGCCTTAACGTGCTACTTATCTTTGTACATTCTAGTGGTAGTACATTTTTAGTATTGTGTGTTGTGCTCCAAGCTTCTTCTTCTTCGTTGTGCTATTCGCATGCTCCCACAGACTTCTAACTCCAACAATTGGTATCAGAGCAGGTCACCGCTTCATCTAGGGCATCGTCGACACCTCTCTAGTTGCAGTCTCAGAATCGCAAGAAATTTGGTGAGCATACTCAACATGTTTCGGAGATCAAAACGGCTTCGCTCTGTGGTACCGAAATCACGATATGAGCTCATTTTGGCCTCTCAACACACTATCATAGCACTTATGTAGGCTATTTTGTCTTTTTGTGCCAAAGTTCTATACCAGTTTCGGCTCGCCAGTATAAGAATCTATGCTTGACTACGTGTAGCAAATAGGACAATGTGGTAAGTGACTTTCCTCTTTCCAGTGTGACTTTTATCAGGTTTAGCAGAATTCATCTCGACAGTTTTGTTCAACTTTTTGAGATATAGTCAATTTTTTGCATCAAGGTATTTTAGTCACTGGCCATGGCAAAAAGTAGTGATGTATTTTGTATGTTGGCTGTTGAGGATAAGTTGGATGGTACCAACTACCCGTTGTGGGATTATATAATGCGACATGTATTGGTTGCAAAAGGACTGTGGAACATTGTGTAGGGTGTTGAAAAACATCCTATCACACCTGCAACTGTTACAACTGTAGGTAGTGAAGCTGTTGCAGAAGGTGTCGAAGATGATGATATTCTACACATTTGGATTCATGCTGCAGTTTGTGTTGCACCTACTGTAGAGCAAATTCGTCGGGATGGCAGAGATGCCCAAGCACATGCATTGATAGCTTTGTCTGTCAAACGTGCCATTATTCCTCACATCCACTCTTGTAGAACAGCTAAGGATGCTTGGGATACACTTACCACATTGTACCAAGCTAGGAATGAGGCTCGTATTGCTTACCTCCGAAAATAGTTGGAGACTGAGCACATGAATGAAGGTGATTCTATGGACAATTTTCTAACAAAGATCAAAGACTTGAAGGAACAATTGATTTCTGCTGATGAGGTTATACTAGATAGCTCACTTGTGCAGATGGTTCTGAATAGTCTTCCAAATTCATATCAGAGTTTTGCTTCTACTCTTCCGTTGATGATGATAGGCAATCCAAATGCCTTTTCATTTGAGGATTTAGTCTCTCTTTTGTTGCAGGAAGATCAGTCCACACAGAACAAGTCCATTATGCATGTTGCAGATCAAGCTTTCTTGGCTAGTCAGAAGGGCAACGGAAAATGGAGGTCTTCAACTAGTAAGCAAAAATCTGCTAATTCTGCACAATCTAAGAGGGAAGAAAAAGATGAAAAGAAATCAGAAAAGCAGAAATTGTTTTTCTAGTACTGTAAAGGAAATGATCCTATCATAAAGAACTATCCAAAACTGGCTGCTAAAGAGGCAAAGAAGAAAGAGTTGGAGTGGTTGTTGCAGAGGCCTCTACACCAAAAAGAGAGTCTGCTAATCTTCTGTAGGAAGAAGAATGGGCGTTTACTACTGTTTGCAATTTTGACCCATCTTCTCATGATCAGTGCATGTCTGCAGTAGACTCAGATGTTTGGTACTTTCATAGTGGGGTGACCAAACATATTACCTCGCAGCGCAATTTCTTCTCTTCACTCGAGCGTGCCCCTACAAGGAATACTATTACATGTGCCAATAACTCCTCTTATCTTGTTATGGGAATTGGTAAGATCATTTTGACTACTATTATTGGTAGTTCTTTCACTTTGTCAGATGCTTTGTTTGTGCATTAGCCAAGAAAAATTTGTTATCGGTTTTTGCATTAGCCAAGATTGGCTTGGTTGTGAAATTTGTTGATGATAGATGTATTGTTCATGATCAGTCAAATGGCGACGTGATTATTGCTTCTGGCATTTTATGTTGTGGATTCTATAAGCTCATAGACTATGAAAGATCTGTAAATGATTCGGCATGTGCAGTACATGATTATCAGGCCATGTTAGATGCAAAGCTTTGGCATGCACCCTTTGGTCATCTGAATTTTGCTAGTTTGCTATGCCTGCAGAAATCTGAAACGGTGTCCTCTTTGCCCAAACTTGATGCACCTGCAAAACATGTTTGTGAAGGTTGTATTTTGGCAAAATGCAGTGTTCCTGCATTCCAAAAGATGGTTGAGTTCGGGCTGCTCAGAAATTGCAGCTTGTACATAGTGATGTTTGTGGTCCTATGCAAACACCTTCTTTTGGAAATTATCTTTACTTTGTGACTGTCATAGATGATTTTTCCAATCATGCATGAGAATATCCATTGAAGGAAAAGTCCAAAGTGTTCATGTGCTTCAAACAGATTTTGGTTTTGGCTAAAAATCTACTAGCATGTAAAATGGGCACCCTCCATTTTGATAGAGGGGGGGGGATATATGTCTTCTGATTTTAATGCATTTCTGGCTGAACGTGGGATAAAACACCACTGTACAATGCTGTATACACCTCAACAAAATGGAGTTGTTGAACAAAAGAACAGGTCACTCATGGAGATGGCAAGGTGTATTGTCAAGAGTTAGGCTTTACCACATAGTTTCTAGCTTGAGGTTGTCATGTGTGAAGCATATGTACTTAACAGGTGTCCCACTAAAGCGCTACAGTCCATCACTCCATATGAGGCTTGGCATGATTGCAAGCCATCTATTGCTCATCTGCGTGTTTTTGGTTGTTTGGCATATGCATTAGTGCTTGAACAACATCGCAGAAAATTGGATGAAAAAGCAGTAAAATGTATTTTTGTTGGGTACAGTTCTAAAAGTAAAGGCTATCATCTGTATCATCCACAGACTAAATGCATTCTGGTTAGCTATGATATTGTTTTTGTAGAAGATGCTATTCAGACATTGCTTTCATGTACTAAGGAGACATTTATTAGCTCCAAAGACATGTATGATACTTTGCTACCTCTTTTTACAGGTGGACATTCTAGTGCTGGTCCTAATGAGGCAACTTCTTAGCCTTTGTAGGTTTCATGTGATGATGCAAATCATCCCATTTGTGATGCAGATTTACATGATGCACGTGTTGATGAGAGAGCTGACATTAAGGAGGCAAAAACTATGCCAAAATGGCTGATGTAGACTTTATGTGACAACAAGTTAGATGCATCTTTGTCATATAATACTCGTTCAGGCTCTCATAGTGCCTCTTTTGCATCAGATTGCTATGCTATGGCTGCATCTAGTCTCTATGCTGAGAATGAGCCTGTTTTGTTTGATGAAGCACAAAATTGAGAACTTTGGATGGCTGCTATGCAATCTGAATATGATGCTATAATGAAGAATGGTACTTGGTCTTTAAGTGACTTGCCTCTAGGCAAGAAGGCCATTGGGACTAAGTGGTTATACAAGCTCAAGTGTAAGCCTAATGATGCAGTTCACAGGCATAAGGCTAGGCTTATTGCAAAGGGTTATGCACAAGAAAGAGGCATTGATTTTGATGAGACCTTTGCACCTACTTTTCGAATGACTACTATTCGTAGCATATGTGCACTTACAGCTCATCATGGTTGGAATGTACATCATTTGGATATCAAAACAACATTTCTGAATGGTGACTTGCATGAAGAAGTGTATGTTTTCCAGCCCAGTGGCTTTGTGCAAAAAGGGCATGAGAACCACGTGTGCAGGTTAAAGAAGGCATTATATGGCTTAAAGCAAGCACCACATGTTTGGTATGAAAAGATACATGCCTATCTGATTGCACATGGTTTTGACAATAGTCCAACTGAAAGCACATTATATGCTAAGCTTGCTAATGATGTACTTCTGATCATTGTGGATTATGTTGATGAGATGCTGCTCACTAGTCCTCATGAGAGGCATATTGCTGATTTTAAGGCTGATTTACATGCATCATTTGAGATATATGATTTGGGGCATTTGCATCACTATTTGGGCATTCACTTTATGCACGTTGATGGTGGAATGGCTTTGTGTGAAACGAAATATATTGACACATTATTGCAGTGTTTCTTCCTTGAAGATTGTAAGCCTATTGCCACTCCTATGGAGACAAGATTATGACTGAGTCTTCAAGATGCTAGAGATGCATTTGATGTTGTTCTCTATCAGCAGGCTTTTGGATGCTTGATTTACTTATGCATCACTCGGCCAGATATTCAGTTTGCAATCTCACAGATGGGCACATTTATGCATTGCCTAGGAGTCAAGCATTGGCAGGAGGTTAAGCGCAGCTTTCGCTACTTGAGTGGTACTCGACTACTTGAGTTGTTTTATCCCAAGGGGCATCACTATTGCCAGATTTACATGCTTTTTCTTACTCTGATTAGGCTAGTTGCTATGACACTCGTGTGTCCACTAGTGGCATTTGCTTCATGCTTGGTAGCTCATGTATATCTTGGTTGAGCAAGTAGTAGCCTACTATGGCCACTTCCAGTTGTGAGGTTGAGTATAGGGCAACTTTCACAGCTATTGTTGAGTGTGTGTGGCTCAAACACCTTATGGATCATTGGGTGTTGGTCAGTCTTCTGCCACCACCATCTTCATTGACAGTCAGAGCGCATTGGCAGTTGCAAGGAACCCTGTGTTCCATGCTCGCACTAAGCACATTGAGGTGCATTATCATTATGTCAGGGAGAGGTTCTCTACTCGGGAGATTAGCTTGGCATATGTGCCCATGTAGGAGAACATTGTGGACCTTTTAACGAAGGCTTTGCCTAGGGAGAAGTTTGAAGCTTTCTGCAAAGCTTTGGGCTTACTTCCTTTTGTGGATTGATTCCACGTAGCTTGGCACTTCCTTATACATGAGTGCCAGCTCCTTGTTCAGTACATCACTCCCAGGGGGGATTTGTTGATATATTTAGGTAGTGATGTGTGTGAACACACTAGGACCATCGAGCCACTTTTTTCCTTTTTTAGGAGGTTTTTTCCTCAGGCTTTTATATATGCCTATTGCCCTAACGGCATACTTATCTTTGTACATTTTAGTGGTAATACATTTTTAGTATTCTGCATTGTGCTCCAAGCTTCTTCTTCTTCTTCCTTGTGTTGTTCGCATGCTTTCGCAGACATCTAACTCTAACACCTCCCAGGCTAGATTCCCCACCAGAAATTTGGGCTGAAGAAGAAACTGTTTCTACCCCGGTGGAGGAAACATAGGAAGAGGCTTATGAACGTCAACCGGTGTGAGGCATACGTGTCATGGCATAAGGCCAAGACACATTTGAACTCCCAACCGCCACATGGCTCAAGATGGTTGAAGAGATTGGAATGAACCACTCTACACGTGTAGAAGTGCACCTACAAGATATGGCTCTTATCGAAGACCATATTTCACAGTACCCCTGTTTTGCGCAGTTGGCCCCTCGAAGGTACATCTCCAGCAGTGAGCTTCAATGTAAACCATACTTCATCTTGATGGTAAAATATCACTTTGCCATTGAAAAAGAGACAAGAAAGAAACCAACCCATGCAACTTAGTTCCGTCCCGACCACCTGCCATTGAATGCAAAGAAATGTGAAATTTTTCAACCGAATTGGTGCAAGGAGCTGTGACAAGAATATCAGGAGATAATCCAACATGGGTCAAGGCACCATTGCACTTAAACTACAATCCGTGTTGGGTTCCTATGTCAAGACACCGCTCCCAGAAGGCATTCCCCATCAAGGTTCAAAATAATAAGCAGTGCCAAGACTCGCTCAGTTATCCTTACTTCACTCCACCCCGCAGGACCCCTACCATTGGATATATGATGGCCACAATTCGCCATTGGCTCCTCCAATTACACCACAAGGAAGACATTATAGCACACATGTCTATCAAGATATTTGATATGATGCAGACCATTTTTAAGATCTTTCGTCTCGTCAAACCACCACATGTAAACACCTTAGGCTTTGAGCATGGCAACCAAGACTTGGCATATGATATGAGCACCACGCCATCACTGTGTTATGCTTGGCACTGTCATATAAAATACTTACCTACATGTTATATGATGATGTTTGAAGAGATGTTCACGATGGGCTTTTGGGAGTACCACTCCAAAGTTTTGATCAGCAGGCACACACATCTACTACAATTATTTGCTTGTGAGAAACTTGTGTAGTCCACACCATACCGGCTTCCACCTCTGGATGACCCTCGGGCCATAGACTGGGAAAAAATAGTAATTGATCTCGCATGAGGAATTCGCATTGCGGAGCACACCCTCGCACACAACCTCTTGCAAAAATATATCACCCAGACCCTACAAGAAGGATCTATCGGGGACAACAGATGTGAGAGGGAGGGGGTGTTGGCAGTAACCAAAGGCATAGACATAGAGGAAGCATGTAAAGGTGGACGACAAAGAGCCGTGGGGAGACATGCAGTAAATTTTTCTAGAGAAATACATGTGATATTACTTTCTCAAAATACCAAATAGTGATTTTCATCACTTTTGTACAATATGTATCATAAAACATCCACTTTTGTAAACATTAGCTTCATTTTGTGCAAGACAAGGATTCCTCGAGCTTGAGGAGGTTAGATAAAACAAACATACCAATTTTAGATCTCTTTTAGACCTCCAAATAGCATCAAGAACCTTTTTTTAACTATGCTAGACACTAGATGTGAAATCGGTCAAAGCTAGTCAAAAAACTATAAATAGAGCTAGAGAGCTCATTTTAGAGTTAGATAGTGTTAGCTTGTATGAGTTGAGAAGAGCTTAGAGCTATTTTGCACTTGTAATAGTGTTATTGACCAATCGAGTCTACTTTCAACCTTCTATTGTGTCTTTCTTGTCTCTTTCTTGTGTGTGTGTGTGTGTGTACGTGTGTGTGCATCTCCATGCTTCTCACCTTCACTCTCACCACATCTTGCATTCAGGATCTTCATATCACTCCTATCTCTTTTGCGGATTGACATTAAGAAGGTGGAGCTTCTTAACATGGTGCTTACCATTGTGCTAGAGCAACAATGTATATGTATGCATAGTGTGTGTGTGTGTGTATGTATACATGTGTATACATATTTATGTGCGTGTATTTCTAGATGTGTGTGTGTATGTATATGTAGTAAGTGTATGTGTGTTTTTATATATGTATGTGTGTACATTTGTGTGTATGCATGTGTATATGTGTGTATGCATGTGTCTCTTTGTGTGTGTATGTGTATGTGTGTATCTTTGTGTGTCTAATGTGGGTGTATCTATATGTCTATGTATGTATACATGTGTATGTGCAAGCATCTATATGTGTATGTGTATGTGTATGTGTGTGTATGCATATATGTGTGTATGTGTGTGCATATATGTGTGTATATGTATGTGTATGTGTGTGTATGCATATATGTGTGCATATGTATGTGTGTGTGTGCATATGTACGTATGTATATGTGTGTGTACATGTATGTAGGTGTGTATGTATGTGTGTATATGTGTATGTGGGTGTGTATATGTGTGTATGCATGTATGTATGTATGCATGCATGCATGTATGTATGTATGTATGCATGCATGCATGTATGTATGTATGTATGTATGTATGTATGTATGTATGTATGTAGGCATATGCATGTGCATTATTTATGCATATGTATGTGTGTATGTGTATGTGTCTGTCTCTCTGTATGTGTGTGTGTGTATGTATGTGTCTCTATGTGTGTCTATGTATGTGTCTCTATGTGTGTGTATGTATATGTGGTTATATGTATCTATCTGTGTGTACGTATATGTGTGTGTATGCACATTTATGTATAGTATGTGTATGTGTGTGTATGTATACATGTGGATATGTGTGTATGTGTGTGTATATGTGTATGTATGTATGTGTATATATACATGTGTATGCATGTGTATGTATAGTGTGTGTGTGTATGTGTATCTTTATATGTGTATATGTGTTTACATTTGTGTGTATGCATGTGTATATGTGTGTATGTGTGTCTCTCTATGTGTGTGTCTCTATGTGTGTTTATGTATATGTGGGACTATGTAGATGTGGGTGTGTGTATATGTGGGTGTATGTATATGTGTGTGTGTATGTGTACATGTGTATGTGTGTGTATGCATATGTATTTACAGTGTATGCATGTGTGTGTATACATATGTGTATGTGTGTGTATGCATGTGTTTGTATGTTTGTGTATGTATGTATTGGTATAGTATGTTTGTGTGTGCATATGTGCATGTCTATATGTATGTATGTGTATGCATGTGTGTGTATACATGTGTTTGTATGTATGTATGTATGTATGTGTTTGTATAGTGTGTTTATGTGTGTATATGTGCATATGTATGTATGCATGTGTGTCTATGTATGTGCATGTGTGTGTAAGCATATGTGTGTATGCATGTTTATGTATGCATGTGAGTGTATATGTGTGTATCTTTGTGTATGTATGTATATGTGCAAGTATCAATATGTGTATGTGTGTGTATGCATATGTGTGTATATGTGTATGTGTGTGTATATGTGCATATGTCTGTGTGTATATGTGTGTATGTATGTGTGTGTGTATATGTGCATATATGTATGTATATATGTGTGTGTGTATGTGTATGTGAATATGTGTGTATGTATGTGTGTATATGTTTGTATGTATATGTGTGTGTATGTGCATATATATGTATATGTGTGTGTATATGTGTATACATGTGTATGTATTTGTATGTATATGTGTTTATGTGTGTTTGTATATGTGTGTATGTATGTGTGTGCATATGTGTGTGTCTGTATATATGTCTATGTATATGTGTGTATGTATGTGTGTGTGTGTGTATATGTGTGTATGTTTGTGTATATGTATGTATGTATGTGTGTTTATATGTGTATATGTGTGCATATGTGTATATGTGCGTATGTATATGGTTGTGTATATGTGTCTATGTATGTGTGTGTATATGTGTATATGTGTATATATCTATGTATATGTGTTTGTCTATATGTATGTATGTGTGTGTATACGTGTGTGTACATGTCTATATGTATATGTGTGTGTATATGTGTATATATATGTATATGTGTGTATATGTGTATGTATGTGTATATGTGTATATGTGTATGTATATGTGTGTACGTATGTGTGTGTATATGTGTGTGTGTGTATATGTGTATGTGTATGTGTGTATATATGTGTGTGTATGTGTGTATGTGTCTGTATATGTGTGTATGTTTGTGTATATGTGTGTATGTATATGTGTGTGTATATGTGTGTATGTATATATGTGTGTATGTATGTGTATGTATGTGTCTGTATGAGTGTATATGTTTATATATGTGTATATATGTGTATGTATGTGTGTGTATGTATGTGTGTGTATGCATATGTGTGTATGTATGTGCAAGTGTGTGTATGCATGTGTGTGTATGCATATGTGTGTATGTATGTGTGCGTATATGCATTTGTACCATTCACTTGCTCGCTCTTTGTCCTTTGGTCTTCGGGGCCGCTCATTCATTTGAAAAGCTTGATCTCGACACAAATTTGTTGGGAAAAAGATAACTTTTTTTTAATTCCTCTACCATCGTGTATGTGATGCCAAAGTGTCGACAAGCAGTTGGCTTCTGTTGCTAAGCTTCATGGCTCTTAGTGATGCTTAGCATAAGTGTCACATAAGTGACACTAAGCATCACATATGTGACGGCCTTGATTTTTTTGGTCTTTTTTCTCGGACGTCGCTTATGCAATGCTTTTTTAAAGAAGCATCACAAAAGCGATGATCCTTGCTATTTTTGGAATCACGGGCATCGTTGCACCCCCTTTATTCTTCTAGTGAGAAGATTGGGTACAATCTCCCCCCACATACTCTGATAGATGAATCTATCAGAGTATCTATATTTATAGGTAATTTTCATTACATCTTGAATAGAAGACACATCACGACTTTGAAAAGCATGTGTTTATGAAAATCTATTTTATTTACAAATTATCACACTTTGAAAAGCATGTGTTTATGAAAATCTGCTTTATTTACAAATTATCACTTTTAAGAGATCTAATCGTTTTAAAAAATCATTACTTTCTAAGTGATCCACTATTTTTACCAAAAAATAAAATAAAATACTATCTTTTAATTATCTTTAAAATATTTGAATAAATCCACGTGTGTCCAGGCCCTCATGATTCTTCACCTTTTGAATCAAAACACGATCACATTAAAAACCTCAAGACATTCAAATCTATTTAACATTCCATTATTCCATAAAGTATAACATGCCTCTCACTTGATAAGAAACTGACCTCAGTTGATAAGGATACAATAGACATGGATGGCCAATCACATGTCCCATCAATGAACAATCATAAGCATATTCCATGTAAAAAGACATGCATGGAAATGGAAAACTAGAAGTTAATATGATTGTGAATGATATGCAAAGCCAAAGTCTTTTTTTTTTAACTTAAATTTTAAAATAATGCAACCCAAAAGTGATTATAAAAATAAACATCTCAATATGATAGAATAACTTTTGGAAAACCATGATGCAAAAAATACATTTAATAAATAAATCATCAAAATTCTCAGAAATATGGGCATGGTCCATGGTTTTATATAGAACCAAAACCTATTACTAAACAGGTAAAAAGAGTTTTAGCAATATTAGAATTGAAATAGAAAAGGAAAGGTTTTATTTTGAAAATATAAAATAAATAAATAAATAAAAGAGAGTATTAGATAAATAAATAAATAAATAAATAAATAAGGGGAAGAGAGTGTTAGATGTTATGTTAAATATAAGTTAAAATCAATGGGGTATCAATATGTGAAAATACGCCAGTGGATAAAGCATATCTCTTGTAAGTGAGAGGTGGTGGGTTCAAATACCCTAGATGCTAAAGAGAGGAATAAGTAAGCTAACTAGGGAAATAAGTATGCTCTTATTGCCACTCTTTAGTTAGAGAGGGTTCATGCATAGCCAATGGTTGCCAGTGGAACCAAAGGGAACCAAAGTGAACCAAGAGAACCATGAGAGTTAGAGAAGCAAAAGATGCCAAATTTGTGCCATGGTTCTATGCTTTAGTGGATGCCTTAGTCGACACCTTGGAGTAAGCCACAAGGCTAACTGCATGGATAACCGAATTGATAAACAAATTGATAAATGAATTTGATAAATGAACCAAACTGGAACAGAAATAGTGCATAGTGCACAGCGTGATAGTGAGCATAGTGAGCATAATGAGTACAATGTTCATTGTGAGTTATATAATGAGCACAATGAGTATAGTGTGATACTGTGCACAGTGAGCATAGTGTGAGCATAGTACACAAGAAGAGATTCAAAAAAAAAAGGAAAAAGACACCGATGGACCAAAAAAATATCCCCTTTACTTTATATTTCTGATGTCTCCTTTCTCTTTGGAGGTCGATGTAATCCTCTAACTTTCAATTTAATTTCCTCTTTTAAGTGCAAAGGAAAGGTCTTCCTCTATGGCAAAAGGTCCCTTTATTGCCTTCTTTTCAACACCATTGCACCTCTAGGGAAAGGTGGGGTGGTCCTAGTTTCAACTTAAACATGTGACCCTTTAGGCTTTCTCTGTCGACTTGATCGTTTGTGTGATAAAAATCCTGGGTGCTATGGAAAGACACAGGGTTGGTTGACTTTCGGTATGAGGCAGGAGTCCCCCCAAGGAACGTGAAATCGATCGTCTTTCCCTCTGCTCGCGCAAGTAGATCTCACCTACAGTCTCTCTCTCTCTCTCTCTCTCTCTCTCTCTCTCTCTCTCTCTCTCTCTCTCTCACACACACACACACATACATGCACACACACCTCATGAATCCGTTATTTTCATTATCTGGCTATGCTACGACTGACATAACCTCGGAAAGAAGCTCTAGTCGATGCAATCCGCCATGCCCTCCTGCAGTCCCGCCCTCTGTTCTGGAACATCTGCTGCTTCCTCCCGCGAGCAGATTGGGTCCTCTCCTTCTTCTTCAGCGTGCTCTCCCTCAGGCTGCTCTCAAGTGGGTTCACTCTTACGTAATCCGTATCTAAGCTCCACATCCCGTCATAGCTTGCATAGGCAGCTCTACGTCCCCTCTTCGGCAATCGCTCCTTTCGCCGTGCCTGGACAGCATTCCTCCAATAAGAGGATCGCGGCGTCGCAGTTAGACGACCATGCTTGTCGTTTTGGCAGCTCAGATAAGCGTCCCTCCGTTAAGGATGTCCAGAGCGGCAACAAGAGCTGTGACGCCCCTTCCACCCACACGAACGATCAAATTTGTGGAGCAGCTCACGGTAGCGGGGTGATGGTAGTCGATATCCGCTCGCAATGCATTGGTTCTATCGCGGGAGATCTTGACGACGTACTCGACCTGCTTCTGCAGGACGCCGAAGTGGCAGTGTCGGCTACAGCGAAAGAGCAAGTGCACTCGGGACTTTGTGAAGGTGCACCAATCTCTGTATCCGAGTCCAGTACCCGTGGAAATCACCTCCCTAAGGAGTCAATCTCTCCTTCCGATGTTCCGCAAACGAAGAGTTCGTCGTCACCGCAGCGGCACGCCTCAGCAGGTCACATTGTAGGTCAGAGGCATGCAGAAATGGGAGCGAATGAAGAAAGTCATGTCCAGTCATGGGTTACGCCCACGGTCATACAAGAGGAAAAGCCGAATGTCTTCAGCTTCCCCCACGGATGGCCGAATCAACGAGTGCTCGAGACTCTGCTTTCCTGCCCCCGTGCAGTGCCCCGAGAAGAAGTAACAGAAAGAGAGCAGAAGGAGTTCCCTTTGTCGAGAAGTAGTCATAGATGGGCTGGTCCTACCCTAATGGACATAGAAACAGCGCTTGCAACAGCATGCCCGTCATCTGCCTGTAACATTATAGCTGAGCCGGCTCTCAGTTCTTCTTCTCCGGATTCCTTTTGGTCTACGAGGCTACCTCATCGGAACTCGGCCCTTATTCGCTCTGTTGAAGACATCCTCAAACAGGAAACGTCTTCTTTCCTGACAGCATCATCATCTTCGGTGTGCAATGAGGAACCAAAGACACCGGAAGATGATGACATGAAGTAAGAAATCTGATTTCTGATTTTCAATTCATATGTTTGATCTTATATCTGTAAACTACTAACAACCATACTTAAATTTGAGTGTAACCCAAAATGGAATTTACGAAATTCTGTTTGATCCTGTCTGCACTGGAAACAAGACATTGAACATACGGAGTTGTTTGGCATCGTTACATTCTTAGACCACAGTGAAGTATAACCCAGAGAACTGTGGATTGACCGTATGTTGTATTCCTACAAACGTACATAGAGAACCGTTTGAAACATATGGAGTTAGGTTTGAGCATCTCCTTATCCGAGGTGTGAGAACTCTTCCCAGTCGCCATATCTCCAGTATAAAATATAAATATAAAAAGTTTAAGTGCATTCAGATAGATGAACGCAAATTCACGGTGGTCCTCACAGAACGCCCATGAAGATTACATAGCCTCTTGATCATGCCAACTTTACTAGAGTTTCGAAGTAGTGAAATCATTGATCCTTCTGTTAAACATGGTCGATAGGCTTCTTGTCGAAAGGACATTGATGTATGTCAAAGGTTGCTTTGATCCTTTTAAGCCATATTCTCTAGCATCTCTTTCTAGACTGCGTTGTAGAGGTTATCTAAGCGTTCCAGTGCCGCAACCACATTTTATTTTCTTCTGTGTTTGAAGTTTTATTGCAGATATTTGATGAGGCCTCTAACGTAAAATGATCAGGTTCAGCTCTATCCTCTTCGCTCTTTTATAGATCAAAAGGTGAGAGTTTAATATGTATAGTTTACCTTAATCGGGATTAAGGCATAGATGTCCTCCATAGTCAGTGTACCATACGTCCTCCAAATGCGAAGTTATGTACCAATATACGCAATTCGAAAGCTCATCTATGCTTCTACAGGGAATTTGGCAATAAATCAATGGCGATGGACCTACTTGTCGAAACTAACTATTATGTGAGGAAAAGGTGTTCGAGTCAATCATACAAGTACCTGACCTATATACGGAACAAGCAGAAAAATAATATGTAAATCTGTTCTCAAAAAAGGTGAAAAGTTTTGGGATTCTACTGGATATGCGATGTATTTAATATAGGATAGAGAGAGAGTACCATACGAAAGGTATAACAGATACTGCGAATCTCACGATGATTACATGTCTTAAAGGAGCTGGCAGCCACAGTAGTCCTCGCTTTGCGCTGTACTTACTCATCCTTGATGCAAGAATTCTACGTATTAGCAGAAAAATGCCGTGGCTCTCTCGGACAATCTTCACTTTTGCACAAATCATTATGTTCTATGGGACTTTAGTACAT